>LGRX02005352.1:43221-67473 GCA_001247695.2 Cymbomonas tetramitiformis
CGCCATGCAGCCCCCCCTGACAGGCCTCCGCCGTAATTAGTCCTAAGCCTCCAATGAGGCTGCATCTGTCTGCCGGGTGTGACCTGGAAAACGCCGGTGTGCGGCGAGCGAGTGAGCGAGCGAAGGAGGAACCCTGTTGGTGGCATCTGCAGGATCCGCGCTCCATGATTTACCATCCGCCAATCGCAACGCGCCACCAGTGCGCTCGCGTGGCTGAGCGACGCGGAGAAATTGAGGATAAGCATCCCTCAGGGGACGTTGGGTGTGACAGCAGGAACCAGTGAGCAGCCCCAGGATGAGGAGGCACTAGGGTGGGTATGCGCCTCTCGAGGTCACCTCCTCGCCCCGCGGCCTCGTTGTCGGCCACCAGGGCCTGGGAGATGCGGATGATGCCGTCCTCGTAAACAGCGACGCCACCCCCTCTCCATGGCCCGGTCACGACGTTGCGCACCACCGAGACGTTCGGCCCAAGCTCGAAGGAGGTGAGGCTGTGGCCGTAGAGTCCGCCTCCGGATTCCGTGGCCAGGTTGTCCGCCACCTCAGTGTCTCGCATCACCACCGCACACTCTTGGTAACAGAACAGCCCGCCGCCGGACCCCTCTGCAGCAGCATTCCCTGACAGCACACTGCCGCCCTGCATCACGAAGCGCGACTTGAAGAGGTACACGGCGCCCCCCTTGCTCCCCACACTCCCGGCCACGTTGCCCCGCAGCGCGGTGCGAGTCAGCTCGACCGCGCTCCCGCTATCTGCAAACAGCATCCCGCCGTTGACTTCGGCGAAGTTGCCTGTGCAGTTGCAGTCCGAGAGAGAGAGGAAGGCCCCTGCGCTTGCGAATATCGCACCGCCTCCACGCGCACCCTGCGCCTTGCCGCCTGTCAACGTGCATGCTGACAGGTGCATCGAGCTACCTGCCGCACAGAAGATGGCGCCTGCCAGCATCGCAATGCGTAAGCCCCATCGCCAACACCCCACTCCCCACATCCCTCAAGAAGTAAGTAGTCGAGGGGAGCGCCGATTCGGGTGAGGCGTGGCTTAAGCCGGCAGGCACTTCGCGCAGCCGGCCCGATGGGTGTACAGTAAGGCGCCCAGGTGGCAGTCAGGACATTTAAAGAATCAGCAGGCCTGTCAGTGGTAATGACCCAGGCAGGGTGACTCAGGCACAAGAACGCAATGTGGCGAGGGTACGACACGAGCTCGTAGAGTCGCGTCAGCTCACTTGCTCTCAGCCGTGTCGAATAGGCCTCACAAGTTCGCCGAGCATCCGTAGAAACAACATATACCAGCCTCAGGCATCGTGACAGCAGTTAGATATCATATAGGGGCGGCGTGTGGACGACAGTCCCGCGGAACTTCGTTTATGGTCCCTCGTTGGGTCCACACTGGGTCCCTCATTGGGCAGCTCCATGGTCCAGTCACTGAGTCCCTCATTGGGTGTCTTGTTGGGTGCGACATGGGGTCCCTCACTGGGTGAGTTTCTCAGGTCCCTGACGGGGTTCCTGTTAGGATTCCTAACTGGGATCTCGGGTTTGGTCCATTAACAGGTGTGGGTACCTCCATCCCCACTCGCCGTGTTGGACTCCAGGCTGCAGTTGTGCACGTGAGCCACTGCGCCCTCCGCGAGGTGCAGAGCGCCGCCATCTTGGGAGCTTCCGCCCTCTTTCAGCGCCAGGTTCTCGAGGTGCAGCTCGCCCGCCTCCTCCACTGAAAAGAGCCGCAGAGTGCCCCCGCCAGTGATCTCGCATCGGTTTTCTCCCGGGCACTGCCCAATTATGGCAACCGCGCGTGAGACCTCGAAAGTGGTGGATGGTAAGACCTTCACCCCTACTCGCAGCAGCACTGTGGCAACGTCTGTGTTTTGCAGCGCGGCGTGAAGCTGTTTGGCGGCGTCAGCTGAGTCCACCTCCTCGATGACCACTTCGGATCCTTCGATGAACAAAGGAGGCGCCGGCGGCAGCGGAGGTTCTGCTGGCGGGTTCAGGGGCTGCGGCGGTGGTATGGGAGGCGGCGAAGCGAGCAGGACTTGAGTAGTTACAGAACCTCCGTCGGAACCGTGGCACTCGACGGAGACGCAACGCGTCTCGGCGCAGCTGCCGTAGCAATTGCACCAGCCACTTGGCCCAGCGTTAGGGAAAAAGTCCGTGTGGGTTGTTGCTGGATATTGCTCCGCGCAGAACGCGCAGCAACGGCTGGGGCTATCGTTGACGTCGAGGTCTGCGTAGTTGCCGTAGAACCTGCAGTCAATGCCACCACGAGGTTCATACGCTTTACCAGAGGAACGTAAAAAAATGCTTAGCGCCAAGCAAGGCTAAATACTGCCTTTCGGTCTTATGTTAGCTGTGGCCCCGTGAGGTAAGAGCAATCTGTGTTGAATCAGAGTTATTATGTGACAGACGACCGAATTTCGAATCAGTTTGATTGATACCTGTCGGTGGTGACACACGTGGTCTTATCGTCGAGGATCCCTTGGCATCGGCTATCAGAGGAGGCGGAAGCGTCGCAGTCGGAGGCAGATGGGGAGCTTTGAGCGGCGCAGGAAGCTAAAAGAAGCACCATGCAAAACGGTACGGAAAGTGCCAGTCGTATAAACTTCGGAAGCGTTATTCCTGCTTCGTTACGACTTACGTTTCTGTGACACATCTTGTCGTACGCTCTCTCTCGCTCTCTTTCACTTACAGTTCCTTCGCTCAAAGCGAAACCTCCCGCATGTATGCCATACTGCCTAAAATCACATGGCTAGAATGTGAGGTAGGATATGTGAGTGCGCCCTCGCGCGTCACGTTGAGTTGCCCTCGTTGCAAATTAAAATTTCGCTCTATCTGAGAGGTCACGCTCGCTTCCTCTATCCTTATGGAGGAAAAGGCGGAAATCTGGGCTGACGACTCCGGATTTGAGGCCTCTCTCGGGTTGCAGTGTTATGTCACTGAGAGGAAGAGGAACCTAAACTAGCATTTAAAAGCATGTAGTCTTCAGTCCGTCGATAGTGATCGTTTTCGCCCGGATGCTATCCTTCTTGACCTCTGCTCTTTATCCGTTTATGTTTCAAAACTCTGGACTGTTTCAAGACCGTTTCCAGGACAAACGTAGCCGAAATATATAAACGATTTGAAAAAAATTGTAAAGATTTGATTCATATCCCATCGTCAGATATTGTTCTATACAATCTAACGATTAGCAGGGATCGCGCAATTTTTGCCTATAAAACTTTTTTTTTTTATTTTGTACCATGTACGTACACTTGTCATATTTTTAAGATTAATTATTAAGGAGGTTTAAAACTTTTTAAAATCTAAAAAAAATTAAAAGACTAAAATTTTTGTAATTTTTAAGGTAAAATAAATCAACTATGTAAAATAATTCTAAAAGTTAGATTTTGGATCATGCATGCATTTTAGATAGCTAGATAACGCCAAAATGGGTCCTTACCACTGTAAAATCAATTAATTCGGCCTCTACAGTGTTAAGGGACCAAAAAAGGGGGGTCAAAAACTTTTGAAATTTTCTAGAAACGAACTTTTAAAATCGAATTTTTGAAAAGTTTTTCGCGCAAGTGTACATGTACGTAAGTTTTGTCTTTCACGGGTACTGTGACTTTCCCCCCACTGTATGGGAGGGGTCCAGATCCTTTGCTCACCCCTTGCCCTGAGTGACCCTGCCATCTTGTCATCTGTCATCTCCCCGACAGCCGACTGTCTCACTGCACAGATAAAAGCATGTAATGTTTTATCTATCTCAGCTTATTTGTCAGGGTTATGACCGATGACATATGTGTCATACATGTCATACGTGGCATACCTGTCATTCATGTCATACCATGTCATGTCATGTCATGTCATGTCATATATTATTATGACAGTCGGTCATGTCATATATTATTATGACAGTCGACAGTATGGTCGATCATGACTGTACAGGTCGAGTCGCGTCATACATTTATGACAGTCGTCAGTACGGTCGACGATGACTGTACATGTCGCCAGATGATTATGTCATATCATCAGGCATCCCTGTCATCGAGAGTTCGTATGATTGAACTCGAAGATGGCAAAGCAAAGATACATCTTGGAATATTATTATTATTATTATTATTATATTATTAAACCAAGAACCATCTTTAGCTTTCAGCATGCGCAGAACTCGCATGTGCAGCATGAACGAACTAGTCGTTACTACCATGCTGGTCGTTCAACCTACGTCTCGGGTTCACAACCCAATGGCGGTACCATCTAAGATGATGGGTGACGTAGGTATAAAAGTGAGGAAGCGTTGTGCTTCAGCAGATCCTCTTACAGAGACTGCACTCACAAACCCGCTCATCCGTTCACCTGCATTGCTGTCCAACTTTGCAGTGTTTCATTGTATATTGATAATATATTCACGGCGCTTGTATCTACAGCCGTATCAGTGGTATTCTGAAAGTCGTCAAGGCACGATACTCGAGAACCCAAGTGGGTGCAGTGATAGACATAGCATATTTAATATTGTTCGCAGGTTTGCAGGAGGGCGCACATACGACAGCGTTCGCATAAATTGAATATCTGCAGCCCGAATAATATACGTTCGCATATCGACAGCACAGAAATTGCGCGAGAAGATTTTCCGCAGCGTACTCGCAGAAACAGCTGATCGCACATATACGCGATAAGGTGTGCATATGGCATATATCGGCGCAGCAATGAAATGTACACGATAAATGGTTCGCGGATATATGTATGTTCGCAGATGCGATAAATCATCAGCAAAATCGTTTCCGCGCGGAAAATCATCAGCGCAGTATCGCAATTTTCATGATTGCGCTGAATTGCTTTTTGTACGGCTTCATATATGTTGATGCGCGATGGTCGCATACTGCGCGATGGTCACATATTTTGCAGAAGTTGATCGCAGCATGCGCGCGCTTGCAAGAATCACGTTCGAAAATTGTCTAGAATAATATATGACATAGTGGTCATCGACAGAATTTTGATTTGTACACATGTCAGCGCTCGTATCATATGCTGATGAATGGCGACGACAATTCATACTTTTCATCAGCAGCGCGCTCGCATTTGTATACAACGTACATCAGCGATTTTTGCAAATCATCTCTACGCACTGTTTACAATCACTGCGTGCAATGATGTATGGCCTGTCAGCATAATATATACCTTTCATGATTTCATAAAATGCGAGGAATGCTCGATTTTAGCACGTACAGTTTTAATGTGTCTACATGCAGTGAGAAGCACACATGTGTACGCGCGATGAAATCATATGCAGAATGATTGTATATATGCAGGAATGCTAAGAGCACATGATCGCTATGCTGTGGATACATACTGCTGTGAATGCCTTATTATCATACTGCAGCAGATTCCAATGTTCTGATGACCACACAAATACTTTTGATCATCAGCATTATACTTATCAGCAGCACAATGATCTGTGCACAATATGTGTGTGCAGATCAGCACACACACACATACACTCATTTCACTTACAGCAATCATCAATACACAGTGCATATACTTCTATATCATGCACACATCTTATGCTGAATGATTGCAATGTTGTGAATGGTACATACTTTATTATACTGTACAGCTTGATCACGATAACAGCTGTAGTACATAGAGCATAAGCATATTGCAGTGAATGCTAGTCTATATTCGAATCCATGTTGCAAAGGGTGCCTGACAGTAATCTCAACACCATAATTAGTTTGTCGTGCCCTGGTGGAGCCGAGATGCTCTCCAGGTAACATGTACATTCTATGGTGGATTACTTGAAGGAATGCTCACCTGAGCTTCATGTAAAATCTATCAGTAACTCATTTCGTAATGAGATTATCATGGAATTACAACAATCCCTAAACTATATATATCATGTTAGATGTAATCAGTACGTGGTATGCTGACAATCTGCATGATAGGTTGTTAGGATATTGTGATATCCATAAAGATCTTGCAAAGTGTGTGCAAGTAAACACACACTGAACGGCATGAGATCGGCCAACAAAAGCCAGCCCACCATCATCCCAGTGGATGTGAGAAGCAAATCAGGAGCAGGGCGGGGCCGTGACAAGATACCACAAACTCATACATGTTCCCAACCCTGATGCAAAGCAGCATGGAAAGATGAAACGATGTGACCGATCATCGCCCAACAATTGTTGGTCTCTGGGTAACGGAGTAAGCGGACCCTGCTGGCATGCCCCCCAGTGGCTCCCGGTCGATGGATGGGACCTGTTGGTCCATGGTTATGTCATGAATGCAGTCACACCACACAGCATGGACACCCCATGTCAAAAAGGAAACACACACACACACACACTAGTACTAATCGGCACAATACACTGCATAAACACTAGCATTCATTATACATGTTGACAATACACTGACTCCAAGTGTAATGATCAAGTATTGTATCAATACATAATACATAGATACCATCCAGCAAACACATGTGCGTGCTGGATGTCAGTGATGGCGATAGTAATGGTAACAGGATAAAACAACATGCTGTAGGGCTGGATGGAGAATATCTCCAGACCCGAAGGCAGTATCAGTGTTCAATATGCAGCTGGTAACTGCTGAACACTGTCCATGCCATTTTCACTATCGCTGGAGCAACATCAATATCTACATTGCATTCTGACAGTTGATACAGATGATCACTTCACATGCATGTACCAACTCAGATCAGCAACCATACATGAATTGACAAAAGGTGGTTGTGGACGTACACACACACAAACAATGTGTTGTGTAAAAACTGCTCAGATTACATCTAGCAGTGTCCAGATGTATTTGAACACAGAGATATCACTTGATATACTCGTTGTATACATCCAAATATATCTTAGGATCTGACACAACTGTGAATTCATTTACAGTTGATTTATCTTAAATATCACCAGAGAGTGCATTTGCCTCCATGAGTTTCAATCAGAAAAAACCACATTACATGTTCACTATACATGTTGATTTTTTTAGATATTCACTGTTGTGCCATGAAAAATATCATGTGCAAAAGTGAAGAATGTTGCAATATTTCTGTAGCTTGCAACACACACACACACTGAGATATGATATATATATATTATCCGAAACATGGCTGAAAAAGACTGTAAAATCGATGAAAAATGCTGGCGATAAATTTCAAAACTGAAATTTCGACCTCATTTTATTTCAAATAATATTTTAATACCTATTGAGGTATGTGAAAATCACAACAACCATGGTCATATCTCGTGTAACACCCTAGATATTAGGTGTGTAATATATAGGGGTGAACATATTGGCTGTAACGAGAAATCGGTCAAAATACAATACGTGTAATCTTTTGCAAATTCGGGATTGATTTTTTTTGCTATAATGGATATTTATCTATCAAATAACAATCCCTGAAAGACATAACACGTGTAACACCCTGTAACACCCCAATATTTGAATGTGTGTGTCAGGGGTGTAACGTACCCTCTGAAAATCACTTAACATTCACTTAGGTATTGAATGCAGTTTTGCTTAAAAATCTTTGCAAAAACGTTATACTGCTTATTTTTTACCTGTATTAGGGTTACTGATATCAAGTAACACCCTAAACACTGTATTGAGTAACAGGGTCACTGTAACTATATATGCTCTAAAATGCCAGTTTTATTTCGTAAAACTTCGTTTTTTGGTATTATTATATCATGCTAAATCATCATGGACATGATAATACTATGGGCAACAACCCTAAAACTGTAGGGCAACAACCCAAAAACTGCAGGGCTACAACCCAAGAACTGTAGGGCTGCAACCCTAAAACTGTAACAGCTGATTCCTATAAGGAATGCATGCTGAATGAGGTATTGGCAATTGACAACTGCCACTGTATCACACACTTCCTTGAGGGGGGAAGAAGGTGGATATATGTACATGCATAACCTCATCATAATATACAGATATACCATATATAACATAGGTATATATATATCTTCACACACTCAGTTAGCTGAAGAGATTTTGGTGTTGTGTTTTGTCTTTATTAGATGGCAGAAGCAGAAGATCCAGATATTCCACCCATTAATGCAGATCCGTCTACATGGTTCTTTGACATCTTAGGCTCATATGATGCATATAGTCGTTTCAAGATCCCGAAATGGCACGCTGGTTATGATAATACCCAGACCAGATTCGACAAGATAGGGTTCTTCGACAATATCGGCCGAATGAAGCCTGATATGAGCAGATATCGAGATCCTGAAAACGAGCCTCAGGAACCAGATGAAGAATATACTGCAGACAATCCTCCAATGATTTTCACAGATCCAGATACAGCACCAGCACCATCTCCATCCAGTTTGGTTCCCAAAGTGAAAATGGCACCACCAAACCAGTACAAATCAGGAATGGACGCAGAGGTTTGGTTGGAAACCGTGGATAGATACTTCCAATTCACGTATCCAGGAGTTCCAGATAAAGACTTGATCACAGTTTTCCTGACCTTCATACAGAATAATGATCGACACTATTTCCAGGTCGTGGCAAATCAACCAGATGCCACATTTGCAGGAATCAGAGGGATTTTCCTCAGACAGTTTGGTAACCCCCATAAAAGATCAGTGGCTAAAAAACACCTAATGTCACTGAAACAGGAAAACCAGACTTTTTCAGATTATCTACGCACATTCACTTCACTGGCTGCACTGGCAGCAGTTGAACTGGAAGATGTGTTGATAAAGGACAGATTCGTCAACAGCGTAGATCCGGAACTTCGCAGACAGTTTCATTTACGATTCCTGACAGAGACAGAAAGGAATAATATGTCGTGGTCACTAACCACACAGATATTGCTCGACTTGAACTATGTTGTTCATTCGAAGCAATCAGAGACTCTTCATTATCGAGGGCAGAAGGAACAGTCATCTGGAGGGCCAGCCAAAAAGGATAAGGACAGAGGACGTGGCAATAAGCCATACGACAGATCCAAAAATCAGAATTGGAAACAGAATGACAGTCAGAAGTCCAATCAGAATAGGAATAAAGGAAAAAGTGGCAAAGGCAAGGGAAAAGGAAAAGGAAAAGGACAATCACAGAAACAGAATCAGAATAAGACTTGCCATCGTTGTGATCGACCAGGTCACATCGAGAAGGATTGTTGGGCCACCACTACCAATGATGGAAAGCAGATCAAAGGCAAGCCACCAGCACAGAATCCCTTTCAGAATCAGAGACAGCCACAGAAGAATCAGGGTGCAAAAGATGGGTCTAACAAACTCATTAACACAATCAACACCCTGGTCAAGGAACTAAAAAATCAGCATAGTATCAATGCAGCAGTTGCAACTTCAGATCCAGCAGCTCCAGTTCCAGCAGCTCCAGCTCAGGGAAACTCTCCGGGTACTGCACAAGTACCGGTGATGAGAGCACCCCGAGGGTAGATCAGCCAGAAAATGCCACTGAAGCAAGTGGCCAGATTGAGAGTATTTCAGAGGAAGTCCTATCCAGACTGACACTACAGTTTCAGCAGATGGATAATCCCACAGAAAACATCGCACAGATGCAATCTCAGACAGCACAGCTGAAATCGCAGAAAAAGCTGTTGCTGTATAAGGGGAAAGTCCATGGACAGAATACTCACATTTTGGTTGATCCAGGAGCCACATCATCTTTTATCGACAGACAATTTGCTTCTCAGCTGGGTATATCACCATCAGATTCATCATCATTCTCGGTGGGGTTGGCTGGAGGAAGCCAATTACCCTGTACATCCTATCTTCCCAATGCTACATTCACGCTGGGCAAGTATAAGGATTCAGTAGATCTCTACATCATTGACATGAAACCATTCACTGTCATTCTGGGTCAAGATTGGTTGGAGAGGAGGAATCCACATATTGACTTTCAGACCAAAAATCTGACGATCACTAGGAAGCATTCATCAGGCTCCAGTATTCGCACAGTATTGTCCAGAGTTGAGCAGACTCCAGACTCAGATGGCCTTCCTGAAATGGAATTGGTCAGTGCCACCACTATGAGGAAACATCTCCGTCGCATTCGATCCAGTGGTTCGGCTGAAGAAGCCGTAGCATATCTATTTTTCCTCTCCGAGGTCGATGGTGAATTGGTCTTTGCAGCATCAGACTCAGACACCACAATGGAAGACCCCGAGGTCACAGCAGCACGTGATCAAGTGAGAGAAGACTTTTCAGACGTTTTCCAAGAGGATCTTCCGGCTGGTCATAGGCCAGAGCGGTTTGAAGGTGGATATCATAGAATCGACATCGAACCTGGACATAAGCCTCCTTCACAGCCAGTACGCACCATTCCAGCACCCATGATGGAGGAACTCAAACGGCAAATCATCAAATATGTCGAGTTGGGTATCCTTCGTCCATCATCATCGCCATATGGATGCCCAATCATTTTCGCTCCTAAGCCAGGGGGAAAGTGGAGGATGTGTTGTGATTATCGTGCCCTGAATAACATCACCATCAAGGACACGTATCCACTACCACCACATGACACCCTACTAGAGCAGCTGAAGGGATCAAGATGGTTCAGTAGATTTGATTTCAACCAGTTCTTTCACCAAATCCCCATTCATCCGGATGATATACATAAAACTGCTATTCGCACCAGATACGGTTCTTATGAATGGACAGTTATGCCTTTCGGATTGACCAATGCTCCTGCAACAGCACTTCGTGTAGGAAATCGGGCATTTTTCGACTTCATCGACCAGTTCCTTGTCATATTCATGGACGACACTATCGTATACAGTCCAGATTTTGACAGTCATGTGAAGCATGTTTGTACTAGGGTGTATCGCGAGTCAGACGAGAGACAGTCGTGTCTGAATGACGAGTGACAGCACCAGTGACAGTCACCAGTATGACCGCGAGGTATGACAAGGGTGACTGACAGCTTGTGACTTTTTGAACATCTGCAACCACAGCAGATCAGGTTGAGAGAATTGGTGGGAAACCATTTTATATTCAAACAGCCACACAGATCTGGAGGGAAACCAGGAGAGTCCCAGATCTTGCCACATCATCAGATCTATGACTATTCAGTAATTCAGAGCAGAGATCACTGTATGACTGGCAGCTACAGCCCAAGAGCCAAATGACAAGACCTGTCAGAGGATATGTGAACATGAAGTGACTGAGCATGTGACTGTCGAATTCGGATGAGATCTGAGGGAATTCGAGTCGACATGTTACTACTTAAAGAGCTGAACAAGCTCTCATGTCAGTTTTTGAATTAGTTACACATTGGCACTGAACTCTGGTGTCTTGTAACTTCAAACAGTGAAAGTTCATCTAAGTATAAAGAAATATCCGACAGTATACAAAGTATTCCGATATCAACCTATGGTCCCTGTACCATATTCCCTGTAAGTGTTACTTGCACCCTTGTGAGACTGGTTCAGTCCTCACAACCGAACAACTGGTATCGGCGTGGTCGTGGTTCACGACTTCCGTTAGTATCTGCGTTCCACAACGCGTTGTACAAACACAATTTTAGCCTGAATCTTCCGCCTTTGGGCGAAGGTGTCGTGCCTCAACCAAAGCACGACCTGTTCCTCTGAGAACACACGATATCTGCATATCGTACCGACCTGTGCCGCATAGTTACGACTGTGCAGTTTGCCGCTGGGCCAACTTTCCTTCCCTGAGCGACCTTTCCGCAAGATTCTTCGCGCGGTTGGAATTTTGCCCTGAAACGAAATCGTGCCTCAATCAAAGCACGACTTGTTCTCATAAGAACACTACGTATCTGTTAATTATCTCGACTTGTTCCCGCATAATCGTGCCTCAACCAAAGCACGCCTTCAGAAATTGTCTCGTGCCAGCGTGTGAATTTCTCCAGCGACCTTTCCGCAAGCCGGTGGAATTTCGGTTTTAATCGGCGAATTCTCGCTGAGCAAGTCTTGACAATTCTTGACGCGAAAGACACCGTACGGCAGTACTTGAACTACGAGCTCAGCACCGTATTTTGGTGCCCTTCCCTTCGTGCGGTGATCTTCCTGCGCAATTTGCCCCCTAGTGGCGAAATCGTACGGAAATTAACGACTACCGACGCCTCCTCCTTGCTGCCGTTTCCGTGCGCAAGGCTGAGAGCGTGATCGACAGCAGCTGCGTTTTGTTACGGAAGAAATCTTCTTTTCTGGACAATCTTTCCGCAGGATTTATTTTTGCCGGCGGTTTGTACCGGTAATTAAACATATTTTAGCCGAAATTATCGCCAAAACGCGTCTGCCGTACCGTAATGATGATGAATGACTACGGAGCACAACAGCCCGTCACTGGTGCGAGCGTATCTCCGGGACCAGTGACGTCTTTCGGGCCAGCAGTGTCGGAATTGGGCGCCCACTTTGGGGTCCCGCCGTCTGCCGTACAACACACAGCTGGTTTTCCGCCGTTTCCGTACGACTACAGCGGACAATTTGCTGCGTACCCTCCGGGTGCTGCTTTCGACGCCGGGTTAATGATGACACCGCAGCAGCAATTTGTGGGTCAGCCGCAATTGCACCCGCAGACGCCGCAACAGCAGATTTTTCCACAACAGCAATTTGTGAGCCAGTCGCAATTGCAACCGCCAACGTCACAACAGCTGGAGTTTCAGCAATTCGTGCACCAGCAGCAACTGGAAGTGCAGCGACAACTACTTTGGCAGCAGCAGCAACCGCACCAACACCAACTGCAGCCGAGATCGCTATGGCAAACGCAGGTGCCGGTTGCTTCCGTGGCAGTGAGACCCGTGTCACCGGTTCCCTTCGGTGCCTTCACACCTGAACCGGTGCTGCCTTCCTATACACCTGCTTTCCTTGCTGCTTCTGGACAGGCACCCTTGCACCCGGGCCCTGTCAACCCTGCAGGATCTACCAGCCCTGAGGGGGGGGGAGGAGAACCAACGCCAGTAGGACCCTTGCCGCTGGCTTCACAGCTCAGCGCTGGTTCGTGCACAGTATCTCCTGCAGTGTTCTTTACTGACGTTACGCAGGGCGGTGCTCCTGACCCAGCGATTTTGTCTGCGTTATCGACTTCGGGACCTGCGCCTGCCATTTCTTGCCCAAAGATGGGGGATTGGGTCCCCATGGCAACAGGGGCCGCCGGAGGCCCTGGCCAAATTTCTGCGACGTCAGTAACAAAGGCCAGCGATGCGGTGTCTTGCCCGACGATGGGGGATCGGGTCCCCATGGCAACAGGGGCCGCCGGAGGCCCTGGCCAATTTTCTGCGACGTCAGTGACAGGGGCCAGCGCAGCGGTGTCTTGCCCGACGATGGGGGATCGGGTCCCCATGGCAACAGGGGCCGCCGGAGGCCCTGGCCAATTTTCTGCGACGTCAGTGACAGGGGCCAGCGCAGCGGTGTCTTGCCCGACGATGGGGGATCGGGTCCCCATGGCAACAGGGGCCGCCGGAGGCCCTGGCCAAAATTCTGCGACACCAGCGACAGGGGCCAGCGTAGCGGTAGCAACGCCAGGGGGGGTCCAGCAGCAGCCAGCGGCAGCAGCAGCCAGCGAGGGACGCGCAGAACGAACCAGGAGGTTATCGGAGCGCACAGAGCTGCTGATTCAGCGCAGTAGAGCCATCGCAGGTGCTGCCTCAGCCGCCCGAGCAGGCGCTGCCCCAACGGCCCACGCAGGCGCTGCCCCAGCAGTCCACGCAGGCGCTACCCCGACTGCGCACGCAGGCGCGGTCCCAGCAACCCACGCAGGCGCTGCCCCAGCAGCCCACGCAGGCGCTGCCCCAGCAGCCCACGCAGGCGCTACCCCGACTGCGCACGCGGGCGCGGTCCCAGCGGCCCACGCAGGCGCTGCCCCAGCGGCTCACGCAAGCGTCGCCCCAGCCGCTCACGCAGGCGCTGCCCCAGCAACCCACGCAGGCGCTGCCCCGACTGCGCACGCAGGCGCGGTTCCAGCGGCCCACGCAGGCGCTGCCCCAGCGGCTCACGCGAGCGTCGCCCCAGCCGCTCACGCAGGCGCTGCCCCAGCAACCTTGGCAAGCGCTGCCCCGGTAGTCCATGTGGGTGTCGTTCCAGCGGTTCACACGAGCGCTGCTCAGCTCAGTTACGTGGATGTGTTTCCCCAGCTGCCAGCACCCGGTAACCCTCCAGCACCGATGCCAGCGTCAGGTGACCTAGTCAGTCCAAGCTTAGTGACTGCGTTGGAGGCTCATGGATCGCAACTGCAAGCAGGAGTGCGTTCGGTCAGACAGCTGAGAGAGACGCATGGGTTACAGCCTGCGGACTTGCCAGTTCACAAACCGGACCCAGTTGCACCCGCCAGTGGCTCAACCTCAGCACCTGCAGCCAGTACGTCATCCCGATCTTTTACCAGACCCCAGCATAAAGGCCCAGGAAGATTGTCTGAGCAAGATGTTCTCGGTAGAGTTCATAGAAGGAAAGGGCCAGATCAGAAGGTGAGGATACTGAAGTGGACTGAGGACGACAATTCCCTCTGGAGCGACCATAGTGGGGAGAGCGCTGGATCTCAGCGGAGCACCCCAGTTCGGCTGCAGTTGATAGCAGCTACCAGGAAGGAGAGAGAGACACTCGTACGTTGGTTTAATAATGAACCACGTACCCAGCCTGGCCGTTTGCAGTTGTACGCAGCCACTGTGACAAATCTGCAGGACCTGAAGGACCAAGTGAGCTCGAGGGAGTACGCTCGCATGTTGAGACATGGGGCTCTCAGACACGAAGGAGGGATTCCCATTAAGTTCTTTGCGGGAATTAACTTCGGACGAGCACGACCTCTGAACCGACGAGATGAGCAACCAGCTCAGAGCAACAGGTTTGCTGTGCTCCCTGAGGTTCCGTCAGATCAGTCAGCATCATTGGTGGCAGCACCCAGCAACAGCCAGCCGGCCCAGCGGGGGTCCCCTGAGGATGATCCCAGCAGCAGCAGCGGTAGCGAATCGTCGCTCAGTGGGAAATCAGTATCGCCAGAGCGAGAGCGCAGATACCGCAGCAGCAGCAGTGACGACAGTGGAGAGCGGAGCAGAGGGCGGCGAAGATTCAAGAAGAAGAAGAAGAAGTCCAAGAAGCCCAAGAAGCGAAGCAAGTTCACTGCTGAGGAGAAGGGAAAGGCTAGGGCTGCTGTAGCGGCTGAGGAGAACCACTCCCTGACGCCAGAGATGGCGGTGAAAACCCTGCTGAAGGACAAGGCTCTTAGAGACCAGGCCTTCGAGTGTCTGCCTGCGGAGAGACAGCGGGCTATAGCCAGTGCGAAGGCCGCAGGGGAAGACGTGCACTGGGAGCAAGAGGGGTGGGAAGCTATGATGGCTGCCCAGAGGACAGTGCTGCAGGAGAGGAGTACCCCTCACCCGTTGCCAGTGCGTTCCCCCACACCGAAGGACACAGACTTGGTGTGGTACGAACACACCAAAGCCCTACACCCAACGCTGAGTGAGGATGAGGCATGGCAATTGGCGGTGCATAACCACACTGGAGCCAGCACAGCGCAGACCTCGGGGACAGGAGGAGGAGTGTCGAGTTCAGTATCCTCAGCACAACCTTCGGGCTCGGAGACAGCAGCCTTGGAGGAGTGGAGATACCCTTCAGTGCCTATCACTGTGGAACAAGGTATCCGGGACCACGTGAGGGTGCACAACTCGGGGGTGGAAGAAGCTACCGCCATTGCAGCAAAGTATTCCAACTTAGTAGCTGTGAGTTATGGGCACGCCAAGAACCATAGAGTTCGTGAGACCCTGCCCGGTCCAGTGATGCAGCTCATCAGCGACACAGGTTACCCGGTACCCGAAGGCGCAGGGTGTGTCCGGTGTGGTCGCTTACTGCGATCGCCCGAGGGCCAGATCCGGGTCACTCCCGGATTAATCTGGGATGTGATGTTGGGCTCCAACCGGACCTGTGTGCAGGTGCCTCTTTGTCAGGAGTGCACTAAACCCCCCTGGACAGGAGCCTTAGCTCAGCTGCCCATCATTCCCACGCCCGATGTGACAACGCCACAGTCTCAGCCGCGGAGTACTAGTGATCAGCAGCCCCCGCCAGATCCAGACCCTTCTCCCCACAGAGACGCGCCTGAGCAAGAACGTGGACCTCCGCCTCGCAGAGACGCGTCTGAGCAGGAACGTGAACCTCCACCGCGGTCAGAGACCGATCCAGCGCGGTTGGAGCAGACACAGCTGAAGAAGCTGGAGGCAGAGGACAGACTCCTGAGTACCTTACGGAAGCTAAGGGAGCGCATCACTACGTACACGTGTCCTCTGGATCAGGCAGCGGGAGAGAAGACATCTGGACATTTGCTGCAACCGTTAAAACTTCTGATGAGGGAGCTACAAGATTACTTCAAGGAGCCGCAGGTGAGGAGAGCGCTGGCCACGAAGAAGATGAACGAGGACGCCGATGGAAGTGAAGCCACGGTCACCACCGTCCCTGAAGAACTGCGTCTGATCATCAGGGATAGGGTGGAAGGATCGGTCCAAGGACTGCTAAACCAGAAGGTTCTAACCAATCAGATGAATACGCTGGACGATCTGATCGGCACCCTCGCTCGATCTTGCATCAGCGACGCTCACCTTAGCATTCTACCCAGCATGTTGTCACGGTCTCGGCAGGCCTCGGGCAAGAACGCAGGAAGGAATGCGCGGACCTTCCACCACGCTCTAATGGAAGCGTTTGAGCTGATGGAATCCCTGCATAAGCACGGAGTCACCGGTCCAGTCAACAGAGCCTCGTTACCCGGCATCTTCCTCAGTGGACTGACACCAGAGTTGCACGCGAGGGTTCATAAGGAGCTGTTGGGCAAGGTAGACTTTCATCAGTCAACTGGACCAGCTGGGTGGGAGGCGGAACTACTGCGCAAATACGTGGAGCAGGCTACATTGGAGGAGCGACGGGATCCGGTGGGACTGAAGGCAGCCAGGGACCAGTCTCCCTTTCCAGTGGCTGCGCTGGTTGAGTGCCTCGATGAACACGTGGAGCAGTGCTTTGCGCTACCGACAGCGCCGGCAGAAGTGGAGGGCAGGCAGCTGCCTGGATCGTCTACGTACACTGGTTGCAGGAAATGCAAATCTAAGGAGCACTTGGCGAGGGACTGCCCGCAGCAGCACGACCAGCAGAAGAAAGCTGCATGGGTAAAGTGCATCTGGGATGAGGCGTTCGAGACCCTGGAGAACTCTGGCGCAAGCCCGGAACTTATGGAGGAGACGTTCGCAGTCATCGCGCAGGAGAGGGGCTCAGATTTTGGCGAGGGAGAGGCCGCGGGGGCCAGTTCCTCTCCCGGTCGCAAGGCATAGGTCCCGGAGCCAGCAGGGGGAGTACTCCGCCCCTTGCTGAGGCCGACAGGAGCGGGACCAAGCCTCTGGAGGAGAGGTCTGTGAGGGGGCGACACAGCCAGCCCTACCGGTGGAACACCCATTTCAGAGAAGACCACCGGATGAGGCATGGCCCGGGACCAGCCCAAAAGGCAACCGAGAAGCTGAGGCGATCTGTGAGGTGGTTGAAGCGGACTCACCCGGTTACTGTGGTGGCTCCAAGCGAGATGGAGCCAGAAGTGGCACCAGCGCACCAGGCATCCACCCCAACAGAGGTACAAATCAGGTTCCCTTTGTTCGGGCAAGGAAGTCAGGGACACCCGTGCACAAAAGGTGTGTACCAGCGCGCCTTGCAGCCATCAGGTGCCAGAAGGGTGAGGTTCAGGGAGGAGGCAGCGCCCCGGCAGCTCTTTGGACGTGCGCTGCGACGACGACTGGACCGTGCCAAGCCGCCGCCGCTGTCGCGAGCACAACAGCGAGTGCAACGTGACAAACCAGCAGCGTGGGAGGCAGCCAGGACACTGACGAGCAGGCGGCGGGAAGCAGAGGTGCATCAGCACAGAGTCAGGAGTGCCATGGTACAGGTGAAGGGCCGCATAGAGCACCTGAGGAAGATGATGAAGGTGAGCAAGGAGACGGCGACCGCCAGACCAGCACCCTGGCCAGATGATCCAGCGCCGGAAGACTCCATCACCAGGTCTGCCCGCTGGACTGCCCTGATAGCGGAGGCAGGCACTTACCACCTACCCGACGACAACTCTGACGAAGAACTGAACCCGCGGGAAGTGGAGCCAGGTTTGCACAAACTGGCCAGCATCAGGCCGGACATAGGCGTGGACGCGGGAGCGGGGCGTTGGGGAGAGTGGCTGGACGAACATGTGCTAGCTGCCATGGATGCGTCCGGGCCCACTCTCATGATCTTTTGTGCGTGGATTGGCAAGGTGAGAGTGAAGGTCCTCATCGATACCGGGGCCTCCTCCAGCTTCACATCCCTAGAGACTGTGAAGAAGCTCAAGCTTCAACCATCAGTCCATGAGAAACCAATGCGGGTGCAGGTTGCAGATGGCACAGTCTACGACGCCAACTCTTGCATTCGGCCCAAGCTCACGGCGGAGACGCGGAAGGGAAGTTATGCCAAGCAGGTAACTCTGCGAGTGATGCCCTTATCCTTGGGAGTGGACGTGGTGCTGGGGGGTGACTGGTTACGAGCTCAGCGGCGGATCACCTTTGACTACGCACAGTATGGGAGTGTGCGGTTTGGCCATGGGTCACAGAAGGTAGTCATTGCGGGATGCAATCCAGGGTCGTCATCTACAGGGTCTGGGCAGGCCATGGGACTGGTAGAGGCACAGCTTATCAGTACTAAGCAAGCCAGGAAGGACCTGCGAGCCTTGAAGAATAGCGGCGAGGAGGCGTACCTGATGTATCTGGCTCCAGATGGCACATTTAAAATGGAGGCCACCGACGACCCCAACTCTCCCTTAGAGGCCTCTGCAGCCCTATCAGAGTCATCTTCATCCTCATCGTCGGAAGCAGAGGGTGACAACGCTAGGCAAAGGGGGGGGGAAGTTACCTCTGACGAAGAAGGCTACGACAGCGACAGCACAGTAGCAAGCATAGCCACCCTAATCTCCGACAGCAGTTCGTCTGAATCTGAACAAGATGCAACAGAGCAGGAGGATTGGGCTCAGGAGCAGGTGTGTGCTCTGCGACCGGCGACGTGCCCCACATCAGCGCAACCCGCTGTGCGAGACTGGGGACCTTACCCCACAAGGGCCAGATGGGAGGCATTCCAGATGCTTCCACGAGAGCGCAGGGAGCAGGCTGCACAGCACCACGCGGAGGAATTGGAACCTGAGTGGGAGGAGGAGGCATACTGTCTGTGGAAAACAGGGCAGGCTCTGCGTCTGCAGCAGGAGCAACGGAGGAGCAGAGGGGTGAACCACAGGAGATCGCGCAGAGTTAGCGAGCCAGTACTGGCAGCACCTATAGCAGCTGAGGCAGGGCAAAGCAAAGATGGGTATAGCTGTTTCAGGAAAGAGGCACCAGCTGCTGCAGCGACACCTAGTGAAGAGCAGAGCAGCGGCGCGGATGGCAAGGTCAAGCAGCACGAAGGCGAGACCAAGGAGGCTAAGCAGGATGAGGAGGACGCAGAGGTACCACAATGGATCCTGGACGAGCTGGTGAAGCTGAAGCAGTGGTACCAGGACGTGGTGGGCATGGAGCTCCCTGAGGGCGTCGTGGACCGCGACCACAAATCGCCACTGCGCGTGGACCCCGAGTACCGTGATGGCGCACGGCACAAGAGGTGCTACAAGCTGTCCATGGAGGAGTTACGACAACTTCGTGTGCAACTGGACGAGCTCTTGGCAAAGGGATACATCCGTCCCTCGTCTTCACCTTGGGGCAGTCCAGTCCTGATGGTGCCCAAGCCCTCCAACCCCAAGGAGCTGCGACTGGTGATCGACTATCGCCAGATCAACGAGATCACTGTGAAGGACCGTTACCCTCTCCCTGACGTACAGTCCCTCATCGATGACCTCCAGGGAGCGACTATCTTCTCCACCGCGGACGCTCTGTGGGGATTCTGGCAGGTGCCCATGGAGGAGGACGCTATCGAGAAGACAGCGATGACCACGCCGTTCGGAGCTTATGAGTGGCTGGTTATGCCCATGGGGTTGTCAAACAGTCCTTCTTGCTGGCAGCGTATGATGCAGAGCTACCTAGGACATCTCCCATTCGTAAGGGTGTTCGTGGACGATATCATGATCTTCAGTAAGAATCCAACTGAACACCTCGATCATTTGAAGCAGGTGCTGGAGGTCTGCCGTCAAAACAAAGTCCGGCTGAAGGAATCAAAACTGCGGTGTTTCAAGCGCTCGGTACGGTTCCTCGGGCATGTAATTGATCGAGAAGGATGCCGACCCCAGCAGGACAAGATCGCCGCAGTACGGGATTGGCCCAAGCTGGAGACGGTCAAGCACGTGAGACAGTTCCTGGGACTAGCTGGGTTCTACAGGCGGTACATCCAAGGATTCTCTGACCTGGCGCACCCGCTCACCAAGCTGACCAAGAGCTTAGTGCCCTGGGAGTGGGGCCCAGAGCAGGAGCGAGCATTCGAACGGTTGAAGCACGCGTTGACCACAGCCCCTACGTTGATCCTGCCAGATCAGAAGGCAGCTCACAACGGCACCAGTCCATTCGTCGTACAGACGGACGCCAGTGCGGTGGCACTGGCTGGCGTGCTGATGCAGGATCTAGGCAAGGGCCTGCAACCCATAGCCTTCGAGAGCAAGCAGTTCTCGTCTGCTGAGCAGAACTACCACGCAGGTGAGCGTGAGCTAGCCGCCATCCACCACTGTACTACGCAGACTTGGAGACATTACCTGATATTCACGGAGTTCAGGTTAATGGGGGATCATGCTCCTCTAAAGTGGTTATTCGCACCTGGACGGGAGCTCAGCCGACGCCAGGCTAGGTGGTACGAGGCCCTGGTGGAGGTGGGCGTGCATGCGATGGAGCACGTGCCAGGGCGCACGCTGGTGGTGCCGGACGCGGCCTCTCGCCGACCGGACTACGTGCAGACGACAGCGCGAGACGGGCTTAAGGAGGCGGGGTATGTGGACCCGAGCACCGACCAGCCTGTATCCGCGGAAGAGGGCCGAAGAGCAGCGGGAGCTAAGGGGAACCCAGCAGAAGTAACCAAAGCTAAGGCTGAGGTGAACGCAGCGGTAAAGGAGAAGAAGATGGGGAAGGAGGACCCTAGCTCTCCGTTGGACGCGGGGTTCAGTTCAGCAGACGAGGAGGACGAGGAGTACCCTCCAGTGAACCCTCCTGTGGTAACTGGGAAGCTGACGCAGCTTAATGGACTGTGGTGGGCGGAGACCCCCGACCTGTGGCGCGCCGCCATGGACACAGTGGCCACGATGGCGGCAGTCTCTGCCCTTGCGGGCGTAACTACTAGAGCGGCAGCAGCAGAGCAATCAGCAACAGGTGATGACCCAGCGTCTCCCTAGGATGCAGAAGCCGTTCTGTCAGAGACACCCCCAGCACAACCGCCTGCAACAGTAGCTCAGAAGCCAGTAGCGGAGCAGCAGCAGCCATCAGCAGCAGAGCAGCAACCAGCAGCACAACCGCCAGCGACAGCAGCAGAGCAGCAGCAAGCAAGCCCAAGGATCCGACCTGGAGAACCGCTGGTGGACAAGCAGGATTGGAAGTTGATCTCCTCGGAGTTCGCTAGGCTGCAGAGCAAGTACTCTCGAGCACTGGGAGGACCATTCCAGGTGGATGCGTGCTGTGACGCTATGGGTCAGAACCGACAGGTGAGCACATTCTGGACTGATTGCTTGAGCGAGCAGTGGAGGGGTCGTATCGTCTGGTGCAACCCCCCCTTTTCAGACCCCAACGTGAGCATTGAGGACATTCTGCGACACTATGCATCTGAAGCAAAGCAGGACCCGTGCCACACGGCCGCCTTGTTCTTGTTGCCCGACTTCCCTCAGGCGAGTTGGCGACCGTTGCTACGTGAATTTGGCATGGAGATCGTAGAAGTCATCCCAAGGGTGAACGAGCATGGTGAGCCCAACAGACTGTTTACCTCACCTGGAGAGGAGAGAGGTCACCGCTCGGCTCTGCAGGAACTGCCAGTCCCATGGCCAGTGCTAGTAGTGATAGCCAAGCCGCAGAAGCCATCCAGCAAGCTGGCCCCACGCGAGAGACCCACAGCGCAACCAGCAATCACGCTCTCCGGAGCAGCAGCAAAGGTCAGAGACAAGTCGGGAACGGTGGAGCCAGGGGTGTTCTTGCGAGCGCTGAGAGCTGAGCACAGACGGAGCGAATATCTCAGGACCCTGAAGCAGGAGCTGCTAAATACCCAGCATCATCGCACAGAGCATTTCCGGTTGGTAAGCGACATTATCTGGAGAGTGGCTGAAGGGCGCTATCAGGTGGTGCTAGCACCGGACTCGCCCTTGCGGGAGCTAGTGTTGAGAGAAGCTCACGAGGCACCATCCGCAGGCCACACCGGCAGGGACAAGACGCTGGAACGGGTCCGAAGACGTTTCTGGTGGCCGCGAATGGACCTAGATATAGCGGAATGGGTAAAGACGTGCGTGACGTGCCAGCAGACCCAGCCGCGACAAGGGTATCCCATGGGGCTGTTGCAACCGCATCGAGTACCAAGCAGGCTCTGGGAGGTTGTCAGCATCGATTTCGTAACCGGGCTTCCGATGACTCAGCGAGGAGTAAACGCCTTCACCACCTTCACCTGCAAGCTGAGCAAAATGGTACACGTGGTGCCAATGACCTACAACGACAGCTCTGCAGAAGTAGTGGTAAGATTGTTCATGGACGCAGTATGGCGATTGCACGGAGCTCCAATGAAGATAGTGTGCGACCGAGACCCCCGCTTTCGCGACGCCATGGCTCAGGAGTTCATGCGACTGATGGGCGTCAAGGTAGCTAGCACCACTCCCTATCACCCTCAGAGCGATGGGCAAGCGGAACGCAGCAACCACACCGTGGAGCGTATGCTGCGCTGCTACGTTGCTGAGAACCAGGAGGACTGGGACCTCTGGGTGACACCTGTGGAGTACGCGATCAATGACTCCACGTCAGCAGCGACTGGATTCTCTCCTTTTGAGTTGGGCTCCCGCAACTCAGCTGGACTTCTTCATGGACGCAGCCTTAGAAGGTGGGTCAAGACGAAGAAAAGGTGGGCGAGTAGCGGCAGATAAGAGAGGAACTGCGCACGAGCTGGCCAAGCAGTTCGCGCGGCAACTACAGGCAGCGCGGGTGAACCTGCAGATGGCCCAGCAGCGCATGATGGAGCAGTTCGACGCACGACACCGGCTACAGCACATTAAGGTGAATGATCAAGTATGGGTGGATGGTCAGCACCTGACTCTGCCTGGAGATCGGGGGATGAAGCCGAAGCTGCGCAAGCTCAGGCACGGTCCCTTACGTGTAGTAGAATGTCCGTACAGCGACAGGCAGCAAGAGCTGCCAGAGCAGGACCGTGGAGCCCCGTCAGCGTACAGGTTAGAGCTACCCGTGCATTGGAAGGTGCACGACGTGTTCACAGCGGATCGGCTCACCCCAGTTCAGTCGGGAGCCAAGCACTTCGTGAGCAGGCGGGAGGAAGTGGCACCACCACCAGTCTTGGTAGAGGGTCAGAGGGAGCGTGAGGTGGAACGCATCATCAGTACTCGCTTCAGGAAGCTAGGTGGGAAGGCTGGCGGGACAGTGCAGGAGTGGCTAACCAAATGGAAAGGGCTGCCGCATAGTCACAGCCAGTGGCGAACCCGAGAGGACTTGGAAGGGCGAGGGGGCAGGCTAGACCCACTGCGAGTCTTCGAAGCTGAGGAGGAAAGGCTGAAGAAAGCTCCAGAGAAAAGGCGAAGGGAGACTCACAAGGGTCAGGAGGAGCAGCGGGCACAGTTGATGGCTATGAGACCTCCCACCCCAACAGTCCGCAGCAGTAGCCAAAGCCGGGCCTATCAGCCCCACCTCTCGAGAGTGCAGCACCCAGTCAGGATTTTGGTGTTGTTCTGCGGTACCGGTTCAGTGGAGCAGCAGTTCCAACGTCAGTTTAGGGACTGCGAGGTGGTAACAGTGGACATCCTACCCAAGTGGCAAGCCACGTGCACGGAGGACATCCTTCACTGGAACTACAAGCTCTACCCGAGGCATCATTTCGACGTCATCTGGGCCAGTCCCCCCTGCAAGGAGTACAGCAAGGCGAAGACACTAGGAGCTCCAGATCTGAAGCTGGCGGACAGGCGCGTGCGGCGTACCAGGGAGATCATTGAGTTTTACGATCCTGCGTATTTCTTCATAGAGAACCCAGCTGGCGACACGCTGCGAGGATTGCACACGCGCGCCGTAATGAAAGGTCTGCCAGAGCCACTGTTGACCACCTATTGTAAGTATGGCGCACCGTACATGAAGCCAACTCACATATGGACAAATGCGGCACCTTCAGTACCTTTGTTACAGTGCACCCAC
>LGRX02005353.1:9222-32029 GCA_001247695.2 Cymbomonas tetramitiformis
CATTTGGGGGGCACTGTGAAGACACACACATCTGGGGGGGCATGGTGGACACACACGCATCTAGGGGGGCGCCTACCGGGCGCATGGAACCGAGCTTGGGGCGCGCCTGCCGGGCGCATGAAACTAAGCTGGGGGGGCGCCTTGTCGGGCGCATGGAACTGAGCAGGGGGCGCACATGCCGGGCGCATGTGTGGTTTGGTGTGGTGTGTGTGTGGTGAGCAACAGGAGCGATTGGAGCAACAAAGCATGCCGCGACATGACCAGCGAAGCCATCGAGGGAGCGTGGACATCGCCGTTGCTGTTAACCCACATGATCTGATTAGTAGCCGACAAGAATGTTGTCGCCATAGGAATTAGCCACGAAGAAGTGAAAAATTCATCCATGGTAGAACGTAGGTTGCAATCTTGCAAATGATTAGAGAGATGCGCTTAGGTTGGCGGGCGGCAATGTAAGTAAGGCATGTATATAAATGTAAATGTGTGTGGGGCATGCATTATGTTGGGTAGGATTGTTGGTGTTACACGTAAACACGTGTTTCAGAAATGTGACCGTGGCAAGGAGAGTGTGGGCAAGTCCCCGACTACACAAAGGTATCGGGTTGGCAGCCCAAAATTTGTGTGGATCCCTTCTTGTGGCGGGCCATGGGCATTCCAAGCAAGGAGGCAACTTTCTTGATTCGATCCTTAGCCACACACCGTGGAAAGCAAGGGGGGTTGAGTAGCGGTGTTAAGCGGCAATTATAGGTTGAATACCCTTCCAGAGGGTTGTCTACTTGGGAGGAATGCCCGTCACGTGCCTGAGCACACTTAATAATGGATAACATGAGTATAGGGGGGGAGCATGCACAACTTGCAATGAATCCCTGAGGGCCTGAAAGACATTTTCAGGGGCTGGAAAGTCATTTTCAGGGCCTGAAAATGGTTTTCAGGGCCTGAAAATGGTTTTCAGGGTCTGAAAACGAGTTTTCAGGGCCTGAAAATGGTTCTCAGGGTCTGAAAACGAGTTTTCAGGGCCTGAAAATGGTTCTCAGGGTCTGAAAACGAGTTTTCAGGGCCTGAAAATGGTCTTCAGGGTCTGAAAACGAGTTTTCAGGGCCTGAAAATGGTCTTCAGGCCCTGAAAATGGTTTTCAGGCGTTTTCAGGGCCTGAAAATGGTTTTTCAGGCGCTGAAAATGCCTTATGTGAATTTTCAGGGCTTGGAACACTGTAAAATTTTCAGGCCCTGAAAACCATTTTCAGGGGGCAAGATGAGGACATGAGAATATAATTCTAAACTTTATATAACACGAAAAGTGAATAATATTTTCAGGCCCTGAAAACCATTTTCAGGGGGCATCTTAAGAGTGTGAATTCGAAATTTTCAGGCCCTGAAAATTGGTGTAAAAATTATATTATCCATAAAGTTTTTTCTAAGGTGTATAACTAGCCTAGTATAAAACAAGTTCAGACCCTGAAAGTGATTTTCAGGCCCTGAAAACCATTTTCAGGCCCTGAAAACCATTTTCAGGGGGCAATTTTTCAGGGGGCACAAAAAAAAATCAGGGGGCAATCGTAAGTAGCCCCCCATCTGCCGGATTTACTCTCGGGAGGGAAAAAATCTTTCCGGAGTGAGAGTACTTTAGTTGCATACTTGATACTTCCATACATTACGATCTAAATTTTGAAATCTCCGCTAAGCCCGTAGGCCATATGAACTCTTATCGTTCGATCAACGATCATATCGTTGGAAGTAGCACCCTGACTTATCTGTATCGGGTACTGAACTAGTCGTAGTGCCAATTCCAGCATCTATCTGAGCCTCCCTCTATCTGAGCCTCCCTATATGGGCTCTGGGGACCGGCATTTTGAGGAGCATGACAGTAGTGAGGACGATGAATCAGAGAACCCCCCTGGGTACTACGATGATTCTGACAATTGTGAGGAAGTAGAAGTGGAGCAAGATGGCCACTTGGCCGCTCCGCATTTTTCGTCCGATCGATTGGAACAGGAATTCGTATTGGGCACAGGTTCCCAACCGGATTCTTATGGCGGAGTTTTGGAGCCCCCACTTGGGGAGGAATTTTTACCGCAGAGCGAGTTTAATGTTGGCACGGTTTCTTTTAAACTTTTAGAGATGAGCCTGCAATGAGCGACGAGAATGAATACACCGCACAGAAGTGGGCTGCCTGGGAGGCAGGGGCCTACGATTCCGATGGAACTGGTGGTGCGTGTTTTTATGATGAAGAATCTTACTATGGGGAAGATGCTGGTTTCGATTCTGGTGATGACTACTATTAGTTCTCTAAACAGACATGTCCAGACAGGCGGTGTTCGCGTTATCATTCTCCACCACTTGTTGTAGTTTTGGGCCGAGAAGAATGTTGCTGAAATTCTCACAACTAGCGGGCAGCTTTATCAATTGAGACGAACATTTTTTTATGGCAAGAGACCTTTACAGTTCGCAGTGTAGACAGCTAAACCGACAGGCAGGATTTCTTTTAGTATTCTCCATCACATGCAGACAGGCGAGATTTACCAGAGCACCCACCACTAGCTGGCAGAGCATTAATTTTAGCAGACCGGAATTGGTCCTAGCAATTTCCTAGGCTTAGCAATATTTGTTATTCTAGCCTGACTTTCATCATGCCACCTGTGACTTTGCTAGCTGACTAGAGTTGACTTATCTTTACATTCTCTGTAAACTCTAGTAGCTAGGGTGGTGAGTGTCACTAGCTGGCCCACCTCAGATGAGGTGGTGTGCTGGAATTGGCACTGCGACTAGTTCGTACAGTCTAGTGTCATTTCCGTATGTCATCTTCTGTGGTCAGCCTGTGTCACTCATCTCGGGTATATATCGTTTGTATATCCGAGTTTAGTGATCCGTTGTTTCACCGTCGGCAGCGGGTCCCCACTGCCCGAGCTGCTGTTTCCAGCATCGTTCTTTAGTGGAAGTAGCGGACATGCTGTCACATTGAGTCGTGAGGCTCCCGTGGCCATGCTGTCTGTTGTCGGCGAATGACGAAAACTTCGTTTCAGTTTTTCGTTGATATGCTCTCTACAAAGAATTTTCTTCGCCGATCTGCGGATCTGACGTGCAAGCGGGTGGTAAAATCGACGGGAATTGAGATCTTGCCGGTATTCTATCATGGTAATACCGCATGGCTATGGTAAATTACCGGTAATCCGTACGTATGATGGCAGGTAAGACGATTGCGGGGGTCGGTAATATACCGGTAATTTACCTGCTAATTACCGTCCCGGTAATTGACCAAAAATGATCCGGACGCCTTAGCCCAGAAGCATGGTGTGCGCCACAGAGTTCCGCTTGATTATGCATTTGAGGACGTCGTAGTAGAGTAACTCGTTCAAGCAAGGAATGCCGGCCACGGTCGGGTTGTCCAAGTTGAAGACGGCCATGTCAAGCCCAACAGAGTCGAACTCGTTCTTGATTGCCACCACCAGACCGGGAAGCATGTAGAGGTTGCCAGAAGCGGTGAGCCGCTTATCCTTACCGCCAAGGACATCGGAACAGAAGCGTTTCGCCCAACCACGGTGTCGAACGGCCGAATAAATGGCGCCCACCTTCGGTCCGTTTATATGTGTCGGTCGCAGGTAGTCACCAGTCACAGTCACTGACCTGAGTCTGTCAGAGTAGGGCATGACTATCATAGACAGTCAGAGCGGTCGTCTGAGCAGATCTCAACATGATATGATATTGTGATGCGTAGTGGTCGGTGTCTTGGATTCACACTTGCGTCGGGGACGCATTCGTGTCACAAGGCAGTCAGGATTCAGGCTCATCGCGATTGGCGCTCGCGATAGCGAAGCGCGATGGCGATGGGGCCGATCAGAAGTGGCTGCAAATGGACATGAGCCGAGTTCGAGGTAACTTTTGAAAGCTTATTTTCAAACTTGATTTGCCTGGAATGGTGGAGTTGCTGAAAAGCCTGGCGTGCTCTTGCCCGCGTGGATTGAACGGTGTGTTATATTGGCAGGTGCCATCGATTTATTTTTGTACCCTGATTATTTTGATAATTATCAAGTTTAGACTCCCAAAACTTGAGACTCCTGCATTAATTAAGCGATCGCAAAATATAATTTGTGCATAGCTGAAAAAATAAGGCGATGTCTAGCATGACCACGCAGTCTGGAAAAATGCAATGTTCCCTCGAGAAGCGCAATCCACGTGGCCTGTGGAACATCTTTCCGTCGCACATCTGCAGGACTTCCAACTACTTTGGGTTCGCGGCCTACAAAAAATACAGTGAGGCAATACTACAATGCGGCACTTGCACTATACCCAGAGCGGTGCATTAAGCAAGGGATCACCCAATAGCACCAAGGGTGAGTGACGTGGCATCACCATGCCAATTTCCAACTAGATGTCTAGACGATTCATAATAGGACAGGTGCAGTTTGATGTACGCCCTTCAGTGTCATTCGCGGCCTGCAAGCGGATGCTCCCACACGGGCAGACATATCTTTGATTAAACTCCAAAATCAGTTGCTTGTCTTCCTTTGTCTTGACCTGCATGACAGCCCACTTGATCATAATTTTCATCTTCTTAACGCCATTGCCCGTAGTGCATGGCCATTCATGTGATGGTGCAGGGCTTTGCATCTTTCCACACTCGCAAAACTTTCACCAAAGCAAACCACCAATCTGCTACAAAAGGTTGAGATGACAATCCTCGGCAATGCTCATACATCATTGAATTGGCACCGAGTGCACTGGCAATCGAAGCACCACTGCCGGCTCTGAAGTCGACGGTCCGAGTCCACTTTCGAGAGGTCGGTGTAATATGACATGATCTCTTCTCCCTGGTTGCAATCCGTAACCCGAAGTCCTCACTTCTCCACTCACCTACACATCAGTTTGCCATTCTAAAATTAGACAATTGTCCTTCAAGCGCAGCTGAGTTCAGCATCATTATCAACAGGCTGGGAGTGAGGGAAGATGAGCGCGTCTAATTCGCCGAGACATAGTCATTATGCTTGGTGCATCGACGCTCGTGGCATGGCAAGCGGTGGTTTAAACCGATTTCCGGGAATCTTGCACACACCTCCGGGATCAGCCGCAGTGCACGGAACACGAGGAGGCCTCCGCCGGGACTGCGCCCCAAATCCATCAGTATGCGGCATACACTCATGGAGGACACGCCATGAATGCATACGAGGAAGCACGCATGCATGGTAGACACTGAACACAAAGGATTGCAGCGCGCACACTTCATGCGCATGGACGGCGGTGACGGATCGCACCAGTCGTAAAATTCGTGGCACACGTTTGGCACGCATGAATGGTTGAACATCGACGCTCCTGGGAAGACCCCGTAGCCTGCATCCTACCACCAACGCCATCTTCCCGTAAACGCTCCTGGGAGAAAGACCCCGTGGCTTCACATCTACCGCCATGCACCCATCTTACATAGGCAGAAGCTCCTGGGAGAGACCCCACGGCACCATTCTACCGCGCCTCCATGCCACAGCCAGGCGCTCCTGAAAGACCACGTGCAGCCACCCACATCCGACCAAAACGCCATCTTACATGTCAGCCAGCCGCAGAGACCATGGCTGCATTCTACCAAGCCATCTTGCATCGACGCTCTGAAGACCCCGTGGCCTGCATCCTGCCTGCCAGTATGCCTGACGCAGCTCTTGAAGGCCTTGCCTGCATCCACCACCATTGCCATCTTATGGCGCTCCCTGAGAAGACCCATGCTGGCCTGCATCTACCACCGTAATTCATCTTACATCGTGGCTCTACAGAGAGAACTGCGTGGCCGCACATCTACCACCATAGCCATCTTTGCCACATGGCGGCTCCTGAAAGACCCGTGGCCTGCATCCACACCTGCTGCCATCACCACATGCGGCGCTCCTGGGAAGGCCCCGTGGCCCTGCATCCTGGGAAGACCCCGTGGCCTGCATCCTACCACCGCCATCTTGTGGGCACGGCACCGTCTGCCTACATCTGATAGTATAGCCTTCACTCTGCCCGCAGGTAGGTGAGGCATGGACAACAGGGACACAGGAGGCCGCAAGCCCGTGGCCTGCATCCTACCACCGCCATCTTGTGGGCACGGCACCGTCTGCCTACATCTGATAGTATAGCCTTCACTCTGCCCGCAGGTAGGTGAGGCATGGACAACAGGGACACAGGAGGCCGCAAGTGCACTGCGCACATGCAGGCGGGCGGCCAAGATTAAGATGAAGGGAACATTGACTTACTCAATGCGATGGTTGGCTACCTGCGATCTGGCTGGCAAAGAAATCCCATAATCCAAAACTATTGCACATGTCCTGGACCAAGCCACCAGATCCCTTGGTTTCAAGTTCGCGGAACCACTCTCGTGTTACAGCGCGCCGCTGTGCATAAATGGACATTAATGTGATGCGTCCCTTGATTCTTCGCCATGCTCTAAGCAAGACATCCGCAATCATGAGTGCGGATCTTTGCACGCGACCCGCATTCGAGGGTTGAGGCCTGCAGATAATTTTCGTGGCAGGTTCTAAGCCTACGAATACTTGATCGTGACAGGTTCTAGGCCTACGCATACTTGTTCGTGACAGGTTCTAGGCCTACGCATACTGGTTTGTGAGCAAGGGGCATCGGTTGCGTCGAACCTTCGAGATAGCATCCGCCATGTGGCTCGCCGAGATGCCTCCATCAAGAAGTGGTGAATTGGGAAACTCCCGTAAAAGTTCATCCACCACACGCGCAACAGTTGAGCATCTTTCTAGTCGAAAACCCTGTTCAAACTGTTGGAAGCACAATTCCGTGAGCGCCAAAACCCTGGCTAACAACTACAATGTAAGCCTACACAGCGCAACACTGCTTGCATGACCCTACTCCGTCATCACCAAGAATCTAGAACGACCCTACCCCAACAACGCTAAGAGTCATGGACCATCCTACCTCAACATCGCTAGGCGTCTACAACGATCCTACACCAATGTCGCCAAGAGCCCCCGATGGCCCTAGTACCTCGAATGACGGGGATTTGTATTAGCAAGGTCTTGATCGACCATTGTTGCAAGAGGTAGTCGCCTGAGGGCCATGGCGTCCTATGCACTGAAATCTGCACAAGCTAATTATTGATTCACGAACAATGAAATAATCATACACGTAACAATATGAAGTCAGCTAAGAAAGCAAATGGCAGAAGATCGCATGCGTCTCTTGTTGTTTAGTGTAACAAGCAAAAGTGATCTGAAGTAAGTTTGACAAATGAGTGCTTGATAAGCATTTGGGGGGACCGTGCGACAAATGAGCATCAAATAGATTATTGTGCAACTATCACTTTCCGCTCAGAAGTCTGCAGGATCGACGCCCTACCTTTTCTGCAAGCTGGGGTGAAGGCGTCATAAGGGAAAGCACCGATCTGCACAAAAGAAAGCACACGCCTTGTCTGCAAACTCGGCAGGCAACGACACACAAAGGGGCAGTTCATAAGAATTGAAGGAAATCCCAAGAACAGGGTAGATAGAACAAGCACTGTAAGGCTAGACTAGCTACCGAAATGTCGGCGTACGAACGACTTTGTAGGCGTCTTTGTCATCCTGAGGTGCGAAGCCAGCATAACGGGCATCTGCTGTTCAGAAACCAAAACCAAAGGAGCTTAGCCACCGTCTTACTTGATGTTGACAGCACCCATTCGTCAGGTGACCCAGAACGCTCCATGGTGAACGGCTCTTGGCAGATGAGGGAGCAAAGTGCGGGGATAGCAGGGGTCCTGCGTGTATGCATGCCCAGAGATTTTATCTACGGCATGGGCATTGCCTGAAGTGACCCTGCAGGAATTAGGCTCCTCGATTATTGTGTCCTCCTGCAACCAGACGGCAAGATCAGCTATCAATAAATGTTGCCGCATCTAGTGACAAAGTGTGGAAGCGAAATAACTATCAATTACAAATTTGAGCCTTATGTGTGGCACTAGCTAATGGCAGAGAGTCGAAGCGCACCTCGCACACCTTTTGCGCTTGGATACTATCGTCCTCGCCATCTGCCATGACTGAACCGTTGAAGCATTATCTTAAGTGAGCGTTTACCGGCCGCCTTGTTGCCACGTTGGAATATCATCCTTCGCGTGGAAGGCACAAGACAAGGTAGGGGAATTTGCGTGGAAAGTGGGAAACGTAGTTCGCGGACAATTTAGGTAAATGATGCAAACAAATAGTCTGTGTAGGCTTGGGCTCAGATACAAGAACTGTGACATTACTTTATACAATGGCTTTGAAGTGCGTTTGCTACTGGCACGGCAGTCAAAATCTCTCGACCTGACTTGAGCAACGGAACACTATGGCAGTCTAAGTACGACCCCAGTAGCTTGACGAAGTCAGTCACCTTCTGGGTCATCCTCCCTTGTCTCTCGAGCCCGCCTTCGCAAACCCAGGAACAGGAACACCAAGCTTCAAGAAACATAATATGTGGATAGCATGCCACTCTCGGAGCTTTTGAGCGATATCAAGCCATAATAAAAGTCGAGCACAGTTCTCGATAGATTTTGGCATTATCAAGACATGTATGACAAGAGTAGAGAGATACCGTGATGGTTTTTTTGACCCTTTCCCCCTTGCCTTTGACCTTCCACTTTTCTGATGCGAAGCGCGTTTTTGGATACTCGGCTCTACTTGAAACGGTCTTGGAGGGGGATCCTCGACTGTACGCCGCGCGAGCATGTCCAGAAGAAGGTGTGCTAGCGCCTTGCATTCTCTTCGATCATAAAAGTCCAGCCAAGGACATTAATCAGTTCTGAACTCGTCAGCACTGGTGTTTCGGGACAATCAATAACACCTAAATCTAAGATGCTTTCACGTCTGTTTATCTTTGCAGCAACTTTCAGGATTCATTCAGGTTTTTAAAAGACGAGCACAGAAAAAGAAGAAAACTTTGCGTGGTTGCAGAAAAGATTCGGGACCAGCACAGGTGAAGGGTTTGTGCTTCGTGAAAGCAATGCAGCTTAAACTACAAGGATCCGATGAAAGTATAAACGTAGTCCAACTTAATGGGTTTCGCTTCACTTCGCAGAATTCCCCGGCGCTCCAACCCACGTCGCTTACTTGAGGCAGTATGCCTAACAAACGACTGTTGTATATCCCAAAAGCTCTGTCATACTGATTAGATACGACACAAATCTAGGGCTTCTTTTGAACAAACTTTCAAGAAATACAAGGCGATTGCGCTTTGTGGAGTTATCAAGATTCGTCAGGTCTTACCTATCGAGCTCGTGATTGCTCAAACAGTTTATGGACGCACGAATATCACAAACTTCCTCGGAGTGCACGCTTTCACCAGCTGTCAGCATGCAGGAGTTGCTGCAAAAGTGCATCCCGCATGCACGACATCCGATTGGCAAAGTGGAACGGCTCGAGCCTGATAGTCCCCTCACATCCACGATTTGAATTTCTGCGTTAGAAAAGCTTCCTAAATTAAGTCCTGAGATCCCACGGAAGCCACGTGAATTTATGCTGTAGACGTACACTTGACAGAGAAACTTCAGCAGGTATGGTCTGGCGATAAAGCGTTTTCTGTGAACGTACCAGCGATAAAGGCAGAACAGTTTCCGCACCATCTTTTTCGGGTGTGTGGCAGCAAAGTGATGCCTGCTGGCCGAGCAGCTAGGACGCATTCACCGATCTGAGGAAGAAGCGTCCAAGAAACCGTCCTGAGTCGCGCAGACGCCTTTTGACCCCTTTCTTCAAAAAGTAACAAGGGGGGCGCAAAGGGATGTTGTTCTGAACCAGCAAATGACTTTCCCTTCTAATTGGCTTGCCAGAATACATTCTGTACTTGACTCGAAATTGCCTTCTTCATAGGTGGATAAGGGGAAACGCTTTCAAGTGAGATCAAGTGAGAACAATCAAAAGGGAAGAAAATTAAGCAACCTGGATATCCTTTGCAGCGCGTACAAAGCGCCCAGCGTCGTCGCTATTAGCAATGCATAAAGGCCAGTGTGACATCAAGGAATCGAGTTCCTGAACGTCGGCCATTGTGGATTTTTCCCTTACTCGAAAGTCCAAGTTTGACTGCCGTCCCGACTATCAAGTCGGCGTGATTAATTCTAGGCATTCAATAAGATTCAACACCCATCGCATGATAGGGGAAATCAAAGTATCCGATAAAATGTGCGAAGAGTTCAGGAGCAGATGTGAGAACGAGAATCATCATAATCGGGAGAGTGCGATTGCGACTCTCGCCCTCCGCTCGTCTGTCACGTGTAGACGAGAAAAGAGCATAAACCCTAAATTTGCAGATGACCTATCACCCCGACATTAGCCAGTTATCCCATCAATCCAGTGAAAGCTTTCTTTTTAGGCGGCCTGCACGCGAACTCAAATTGCAGGCTGTCTGATTAAAACATTATTTTGATCAAATTTATCCTTCAAATATATCCATGGGGAAGAAAAAGCTTGAAGAAGGGGAAGACGAAGTTGGAGACTCCGATCTCGAACTGGACGAAGGAGGAGCGATTCTCGATGCGGACGAGGTAGCGTGCCCTCGGCCTAACTGCACGAAGTGATACTGTCGCGACTTGTGATATCAAATTCTGCTTTCACTTAAGCTGGGGTGGGGTTCCAAGATAGAAGTGGTGGTCAGGAACTCCGCGCTTGTGGTGTCTCACCGCGAGCTCATTTCTTGTTTCCTTTTTCCCGAGATGGAATGTTGGGAATACTCACCTCCAACAAACATGTTGGCGCCGTGCATATCATACGTAAACTTGAAATGCCCTTGTGCGCTATCTAAAAAAGGCGTTGAGTCGAGAGATTTCACTCGCACAGGAGTGGACGGAGCGGGAGGATAATGAGAAGAAGCCCACTGCAAAGAAACAAAAACTAACTCACGAGCCTCCCTCAGAGGTAACTTCGGCAAATTGAGTCTCCATGTAAACAGCACCCTTGTCGTTAAATCCATCTTTTGGTTACATGCTTATTAGCCTTTCGAACACCTGGAAGCATCGAACAAGCGCTCAGCTTCAAACGAACAGTTCAAGATAATTCTTCCTCAGCTCTATAACGTTAAAATACTCCATACACTTGTTGCAGAACTGCGAACGTCAGTGTGGTCTATTGTTATTACGTGTGTGAACTTTCAGAGATGTCAAGCACGTGAGATGCGGTTTGCGGCAGGAAGTTCGAGCACCGGCGCGCCAAGTATATGTTAGTGGGATCCGGAAGGCGACCGCCCAAGAGCTTCGAGATTTCTTTATGTCTTCAGGGGCAGTCATAGAAATGACAGACCGTTTCGGCCGCTCCAAGAATACTTACGCTCGAGAAGTTGTATATTGCACCTTCAAGAAAGACAAGGTGCACTGTTTAAACATTATTTGGCTAACGTGAAACACGAAACGGGACCAACTTCGTGTTTCCACGACCATGACTTTTCCCTGTTTGCACGAAAAAGTGTCGCTAACTGTTGACGGTTGTCAGTTGTAAAAAGTTATTCGATGCAAGCCGAGGTGCACAAACTCAGGGTTTCCACCGGTTGCTGATCACAACGGGTCTTCTCTTGGAGAGGGCGTAGATAAAAGACAGAGGTGGAGTCGTGGGCGCTGCGGTGGGTTCGAGGTCGTGCAGGCAGTGCAAAAAGCAATTGCACAGAGTGGCCAGCTGCTTCAAGGCCGCGCCTTGCGTATCGGTCAGTACCAACCTTCGCCCCAGCAGAATGTGTCCGCATGTGGTTGGGGCAGTTTACGCTGCTCTTCGTTCCATAAGAGTCAAGTTTCGCACTTACAGCAGCTGCCCGCGGTATACTTCTGTTTTAATTCTTCAAAGTATAGACCTCAAAGACAGAAGGCTTGCGGATCGAGATGCGCGCATGAGTTTCGTGAGCGATTGTGCGCGCACGGCGGGGCGTGGAGCAGCAATGAACACGGAACAAGTAAAACAACAAAAACAAGCGGAAGGGAGCCAACGCATATTTGTCGGGAATCTTCCGCTTGACGTTACGCCGGTAAATTTGCAGAAGTCTACTCTGTGTGGCCCGTAACTCGGAGCACTCTCGCCTACTTTCTCACTGCCCGAAGCAGAGTTGCCACTACGGTAACCTGTCCTGTCAACGCTGTACGTACCGCCAGACTGTTAATAGATTCCTTGTGATGTTGAGATCCCTGTGGCTGAAGGTTATCCCCCAAAACCCTAAGCTCATGTCCACGAGGTCATACTCATATGCGTTCGCAACCAGCAGATAAACAACTTGAACCCGCGACACCCTGTCTACACCTCGCACAATTGGTTTGCCTTCATATAATATAATTGAAGCCAAGACATCCTGTCTACACCTCGCACGATTGATGGGAATAAACCTTGCTCCTGCATAGATTGTATGTACGACAGGGTGCAGCAACCTGACAGGTTGCCACTTTCGTCCCAACCGAGGAGGCGAGTGCCGGGGGCAACGGTCTGGGCTTGGCGAAGGATAGTGATCTGCGGACCGCTCAACGCGCCGAATATGAGCTGCAAGCCTGCCGGATATGAGTGTCGGAGAAGAGGTGGTTCGGGGAAAGCGCAGGATAAAGTGGAGAAGATGTTTGCATCTTGCGGAAAGGTGCTATTTGTGAGGTACAGTTGTTTGCCGCGTATTCCACAAACTTCTTCACTCTCTGATTTCTTTTCTTCGCCACGTGGTCGGATCTTGCTAGAGCTTAGAACCTGGGTGAAGGCCTTACTTAGCGCACCGCTGAGTACTGCTTGCTGGTTCTTGCGGCACCGATAGATTTGCATACAATCAAGATGAAGACGAGGAAGCTGAAGAGAAGGAGGAAGACAAGAAGGAGGCTCCGCAGAAGAGTTTTCGCGGCTTCTGCCACGTCATCTTTGGGTTTGCTCCTCTTCTCCTGTCGGCTACACAAGCCTCGAAGCTTTCCTTGACTCTTGTCTTCATTCAAGATCAGGAGCTATACTGCTATATTCGGCTTTGAGTCTATTGGGAACATGCTTTCAGGGGTACAGATGGAAAGGCGATCGAAAATGCTATGAAACTGGATGGGGCTGAAGTGCGCACTTTCACCACTTGTGGATTTTCTGCACGTTGTATAAACATGTGACAACCGAGTCTCACCGCCTCCAAATATCCTACACAAAAGCCAGCCCCTGAAGCATTCTTTTTGTTTTGCCTAAGAGTGGTCAAAAGACACCAGGAGAGCTCTTCCCGAGTTCTCGATTGAGGTAGGAATAGCCAGAACCTTGCAGAAGGTTGCAGAATGCCTGCTTTCTAGTCAGGTGTGTAAGTGTTGCCAACTTGCAGGTTGGAGGTCGCCAGATTACCATCGGCCTAGCGCAGGCTCAACGTGGTAAAACAAAAGCCGGCAAGCGGAAGCCAGCAACTCAAGGTGCGTCCTTGTACCACTGATCCCGCAGGCCAGCAATATGAGCCATACCAGGTGTAGGCCCGAGGCCTTTTACCTTTCCAGCAGGCACGCATTGTACCTTGTCTTTAGTGACACCTATGCCCGAGGTGTACAGATAAGAATTTTTGCAGATATACAAGACCGAGTTTAGAGTGCTTTTAGTCATACCTTCATCTTCTTAAGGAAGATGTCTTCATATGATTCTCTGCTTGGAGTTGTGATGATGAACGTTACCCGGCAGGTCAATACGTGAAAGCATCATGTACGGTGCTGCAGCACAGCTCATCCTTTCCGGGTTATCATGTTATACCGTGCCTCGAAGGTAACTGTCTGCTTTTGCTGAATGAATGAATCGCAGATGACAAGATGACGGCTGCAGAACCTTCACCTTCGAGCACACAACAGGTATTTAGCTTGGTTTCACACACACACGACTCGAAAGGACTGTAGCCGTGTATGTGCTTGAACAAGCTCTTTATATTTCTGTTGTGCATCCATATGTGCATGCATGAAAGTAAATATGCCGTTGTGTTGGGTGGGCGTGAACCAGGAGGGCGGAAATCTTGGTGGCAGAGGATCTCTTGCCTCTGAGAGCAACAAGGTTGAAGGTAAAGGCAAAGGCGGTAAGGGTTCCGTTGGTGGGAAAGGGAAAGGCGGGAAAGGCAAGGGTGCAGGTAACCAAACCCGTTGGAATGACAGTGATGACGATGAATGGTTTGTTCCAGAATAACTTGTAGTGCCTGTAGTATGGCAAGCATATGTGCAGTATGCGCATTGGAAGTTCGCATCGGATTCTGGATATAATCATTTGTTCTATTATACACTGCCTGTATATAGCTGGCATATCTTGAAATCAACCAAAAACACGTATGCTTTAGTTGCCTGATCATTTGGCAGTGCCAAGTCGGCAGTGGGTGAGCTAATGATGCGCTTTCATATTTTTGTCACTGCTGCATAGGATAACTTAGAAGCTGTCGTCGAATTTGGATTGTGACGTAATGAGATGGCATCACAACCATAGGGCCCACGAAAGAATTCTTCCTGGGGTTCGTGGCTCGTTTCTTCGTACGATTCTAGAGTACTCAATACTGATGCAGAAAAATACGCACACAGTGACTCGAATCAGATCTATAACATCAGAAGAAATCGTTTGAGCTGCTAAATCATACATAGACAGTATAGTTATCTAAGCTTCACGAAGACCATCTCCTAAGCCATTTCGTCTGCGTTATGAAATCGGAATTAGAAACCTCCCGATGAGGCACTCCTAGCTGCAAATTATGTCGTCTGGAGCGAGCAATGCTCGCTGCGAAATGTGGAAATTTTGCCCGGTAGGGCCCCGTCGGGCCTTACATATGGAATTCGGGCCAGACAGGGCCCGTCAAACCTGGAAATCGGGCCCGGCAGGCTTGGCAATATATGTTTGGGCATTCCTCACTATCGTAGCACAAATTTGAATGCTGCTTGAAATTGCAATAATGCATACGAGTCTGAGAGCTGTGATGATGAACGAGAGAGGTCCCAAGATTAAACGGAAATACATTGCCAAAGCACTCAGTCTGAGGTAGAAAACGCAGAACGTGTTGGGTGAAAATCTCAAGTTTTGGTAACAGGATATCACATATAAACCGGTGTTCGGACTCCAGTTTGAGCTGTGACCTGCCATACTGTGACACAGGTCATAACTCAGTAGGGGGTCCCTGAGCATTTCCCCTTCCACGTGGGTGAGATGGAAAAGGTGCTTGCCGCAAGATCGGTTTAATACATTTTCCGTTAATGATAAGCCTTGGTTTGTTGCCAACTGAGTCCGTTATTTATTTGACCGCGATTTCGTGTTGTGCCGCTGGAACCGTCTCCTTTTTGTCGCCACAGTGGAGGTTTTTGTCGCTGAGCATAATTTTGGGGCTGGTCGCAGAAATTCAGGTTGGATGCAGAATCGAAAAAATGGTCGGATCCCTAGGAACTACCGATTCATCACTTGCTTGTGTCAATATTTTCTTCGGAAATTTTGCACACCACGCGACGGCCATCCTGTGCCGCTCTAATTTACATTAAGGCTCCCCTGGGTATGTATGCTTGTGTGCACCTTGTGCCAGTTGTGCAATGGAGGCAGTCTAGCGAGGTACTTTTGTCCATCCTATGTGCTCTGTCCGGGCATTTGTATAGGCTCAAAAGCGCTCTCAATGCATGATAGTGTTTAGCTGCCAGTTTATATGTGACCAGATTGGGCTCGTAATTATTATAGTGAGCAAAAGAAATAATACAGCTCCAGCCACGAAACGTTTCCGCGTCTGAATTTTCTTGGTTTTCACATCCCCCACGGTCAAGCTCATCGAACCAGACTCTGCCAACGGATAGATCATTATGCGGTAAAAATTCTTCCTCGATTGAGGGCTCGAAAACTCCACCACAAGCCTCGCCGTGGAAACTTGTGTCCTGGGTCGAGTCATGTACCAGTTGTGTCTGTGAATTCGGAAAATAATCAAACCTACTCCCAAAATTATCTGGATAATTGTCGTCGTCATACTCGTCCTAGTACCCAGCTGGGCACGACTCTGACGCTCATCCTCGCTCTCAGAATCCTCAACCTCCTAAACTCTAGCGCGCTACAGGGCCCGTATATGGCGTAGACGAATAACCGTGTCGATGATGATGAACTTCTGCGCGCACAGGAGGGGCCTATGGCGCAGTCTCTCTCGACTCGAAGTAGGATCGAGTGGTAGTCACTTGGGAAGAAGAAGATCGAAGGCTCAATACCGCTATGCCATCACCCACGCCCTTGTCGCATTTCGAAGCAAGCGAATGACCATTTTCCCGGAATCTATATATTGTCGCACGAAGCATCACCAACCTGCTCGGCGTCCTCTGCACTTGTAACGTGTAGAACAATAAGAGAGGCTCGGGACATCGAGAGACTCCGACAAACCTGAGACGTTGCCGGAAAATGCGCAAGGGCTTCACCTATGGAAGAGCTTAACACGAGTAGAGCTGAAATTTTAAGCAACTCCAGTTTTGCCACCTCCTCATCAATAATAGCCAAAAGAGCGCGAAGCTCCTCGCTCGCCAACATCTGAGACGAAACCATAAAATAAACTAGGAATATAAATAATACGCACCAATCAGCACAAACGTCGAAGAGCACCATCTCGTCTAATTTCCCCAAAGCCATTGCAAGCGCGCTCCAAGCTAGTGCGTAGAAACTGATCTCAACGTTCCATAAAGCGTAGAAACGTTCAACCGAAGGAAAGGCGAAAATAAAATAAAAGTCTGTACTAAAATTCAATCCACTCAAATTGAGAAGGACCATAACCTGCTGGAAGACGCAGGAAATATACAGAGGGGAACCACGGCCGACGGTGAAACAACGGATCAAGCTAAACTCAGATTAGCGGAATATATCCTGTTGAGCCTAGGTCACAAGCTGCACACCGAGGATGCCACATTGAATATGACACCTGATTGCATTAACTAGTTAGGGTGGCATTCCAAACACACCTCCTCGTTCGAGGGGTACAGCTTGTAGCAATGGAATCCGCTGACACTTACCGGATAATCCAGTTTCTAAAATATTGTGCTCTACAAGTTAATTTAACACAGTACTCAATGTATGATAACAGGACCGAAATGTGAATTAGTCAGTGCATTTCATTATAAGATTGCAACATCCTTACAAGACAGATCCAGACATTGCTTGCAAAATGAATCAACTTTGTGGAGACACTTGATGGGACATAACGAATACCAAGCCATTTGTTCAAAATTACGGCACAGGCTACCAGCATTCGACGGTATATCAGATGGGATTTCAAATGGTTCAAGTTTGGGTACACAACAGTTAGGGATGGGCCGTAGTTCATTCAACATCAAGTCAATTATGTGTTTTAGCACGTTTGAGAGCTTCAGCTTGTTGGCACTTTAAGTCAGCATCCTTTGGGTAAAGCACGCGCAACTTGGTGTACTGTTGCGCTGCATCATCATACCGGCCTGCTGCCATCAGTGCATCGGCATAGCGTCGTTTCGCCTGCACAATTATTATAAAAATCCAGTAAATAGATCAGTGTGCCCAGCAAGGATTTGCAACTTCGGAACTCATTAAAAAAAAGGGCCCATTTTGCTGCATGTTTACTTGTTGACAGAGCTCATTTTCCTCACGGAATAAAAGCAGCTGAAGCTCACAGCAAGAACACACCTTCGAGTATTCCCCATGAATCTCGATAGCTCGGAGAGCAGCTGACACAGCTTCGTCCGCACGACCTGCAAGCACTTTAACTTAGGTTCCTGAGCAACAATAAATTGCCAGATATGGTCTTGGAGCTTTGCATCTCTCTTAGGCCAATCGAATCAAAGCGTGCTGCCGAATTCAAATGTGCTTTACAGCGTTATAAAAATCAAGAGAGAGTAGAAACACAGTCAGGGGGTAAGGGCATATTGCAAGACACAGTGCACTCAAGAACACATCGTGTAGGCAGTCAAGAGAGAGTAGAAACACAGTCAAGGGTAAGGGCATATTGCAAGACACATTATAGGGCATAGTGCATTTAAGATTGCAGCTTTTAAACAATCATCCAGAGCCTGTGGCTACTCACCAACTTTTACAAGAGCAGCAGAGAGATTGCATTGTAACGCTGCACAATGTGGGATATTCTGAAGTGCTTGTGTATAGTGCTCACAGGCCTGTTCAAAGTCCCTGGAAGCCACACTTCCACACCTCCTTACAACTTGCAAATGGGAAGGGGATATCGGGATCAGTCGTCATTTTCTGGACTTTTTTCTTCCTAAACAGCTGCAGTAATGGAAATAACAAAACAGGCGGGAGGTAAGGTCCTCACCCTTTGCGGAAGTGCCCGTTGCCCGTTTCTTTTGCAGTCGCTGCAACTTTTAAGTTTTCGAGTTCACTGGTGAGGGAGTCCACATTTGCGCTGGCGACATTCAATCTGCGACATGCAGTGAAGGATGTCACATTTCCTCCTTATCGCGGAACGGCAGCAAGCTGGTCGGTCTGAGGTAATTGCTAACAGCGAGGCCTTCGGTTGAGATGCCGTCGGTCACAGCACTTCCCCGGAGTCGATCTACTTTTTAAAACGCTCACTTTTTGAATGTACATAAAAGAAACGTTCTTAAAGACACGCCTTCGGAAAGCTCCCGGAAAGCTGCAGCAGGGTCGCTTCCGGTAGGGTGAAAGGGAGTGGTGATCTCACTCCGAAGCCTCGGTGAGTGTGCTGGTAGCAGAGTCGAGGTCGCCAAGTGCCGCTTGTGTGTGTGCCTTCAGACGGAGAAGTGCAAGCTTTGCGGCAGAGCAACAATCCTTTTTAAGGGCTCGAGTAACGCGGGACTGTGCTCCCTCGGGGTCGCCATCTCGAAGCTCCCCCTCTGCAGCTTCCACTGCACGGGCGGACTCGGCATCCATTTGAGTCTGCGCCCGCGCACAGCTACTGGTTTCTGTGACCTCAGCTGAGGAGGCTGCAGCCACCTGTTCCTCACCGCGGCCCGCAGGTGTAATGGCGACGCCATCCACCACTGCGATCGGCTGCCGTGTTGGGGCTGTGGGTGGTACTTCGGTCGGTGCTGCACAGTTAGCGGCGGCGGCCATAGCTGGCAGATCGGGGAACATCATGAAATACTTCGAGTTCTTTAGATTGAAAGCTAATGATTCGTGGGCAAAGTTTTTCTTCTGTTCCGCGCTTGTTTCGATGGATCCTGCACCGTCCCACGCGCGTCGAGAACACTCGTCAGGATGAGAGTCTTGAGCTGCGCTCGCTGTACGGAGAATACGCTTCTCTGTTCACCTTATTTGTGACTGCGCCTGCAGTTCAAACCTTCTCAAAAAGTGCCGTCACACAAGCGTCAAGCCGAGAACGAGGTGTAAGGCGAGCCTCGGAGAGGTGGGGCGTGTACCCGTTGTGGGGGTGTCCTCGCACATAAAAGATAACAAACCCGTCAGCACGTTGGCCACGCTCCACATCGGGTTCCATAGCTGCAAGCGCTGACACAAAATCAGTGTTCCGAAAGCAAGTGGATCGCATGTCTAAAAGATCTAAAAGAGAGATTGTTGCGCTGTGTCATTCGGTTCAGTTCAAAACCCTATTCTACTTCGGACTAGGAAGATCGGTTGATATCGATAAGGTCTAGCACGGGAAATATACTCATAAGCAGGTGACACCATTTCGCGTGGGGTGCCACCTTCACTTGATTTGTTTTCCAGTGAAAAGTCATCGGTAGGTGGTAAAGGCACACCTCGGGATGAAAATCTGACATAGAGAGACACAGCCTCTCTCCGGTCTTGAAGCGTCCGTTTGGAGTTAACATCATGATTCCTGGAGGCTTAAAAGGATAGTCGTCCTGCCAAAAATACGTTCCGTAAGTAGTTGTTTCTCGAATCCCATACACCAGCAAGGTTTTCTCATGAGAGATTTACACGCTGAGTAGCAAACGTTGCCGTGACGATAGGGCTGTTCGATGAAATTTGAGTGCAGAGCTTCCAAAGATGGAATCCGTACGCATGATCGGGAACTATACTTATAATCGTAAGAGATAGCGAAAACTATACAGTTGTGGAAGCGAGCGAATGGTGATATGCCAGGAATGTCGCAAAACGGTAGGGCAGTTAACGAGCCCAAAATATCGCTCCCACTAAAGCTTTAAAGCAATAATCCCGCTGCTGCGGCTCACCGGGAACTTGAGCTTCCCAATATACCATCCGCCAACATATGGCGTGTCCGGTGGGCCCTGCGGAGCACCACTTTGTGGCAGTCAGAACACTGGCAATGAAAAACGTTCAAAGATCACCTTTATCTTACTAGGCGAATACAGATGGTATGTCATTAAAAAGGATACTATGAATACAACGTGGAGGGGGTTGACTACCCTTAATTTTGCTCGCATTCAGGTCTCGCACAAGTTCCCGTTTTCTATACTGTCCCTAAACAATGAATACGCGCAGATCCAGATGCTATACGAACCTGCAACAGAAAGTGCCATTCAAGAATATTGGCCTCATTGACGGATACAGCTGGTATGTAAGGAGGAGGTGCTTCAGTAAACGATTTTAGCTCCTGCACAACAACAACGAGACATAAGAAACCGTTGAAGATTCAGGGAACGGTACAAATAGCCAGCTCGCACCTTTTTCAGCTTGTTAATGCCAGCTTTTTTTGCCATTTTCCTGCTGGAACCGCGTCAAAACGGATGTGGTACAATTCAAATTATTTGAGATTTCCTCCCTTTTGATTTCCTTCCGCTGAGACCTACCCTTCCGCTTCCCGTCGTTTCAATTTTCTGTTGCGAGAATGTGAATCAGATGATCGATCATAATGGCGATGGATGGCGCTGGCGTTGCCCCCGCCCGTTCGCGTTGGTGACTGCAACTGTAGACGTGACGCAGACACGAGACCATGGACCAGACGTATCTCATAGACGAGAGACATGAACACATGTCGATCATGTGCAGACGCAAGACGTGCAGACGCAGACGTGCAGATCAATAGAGCTGCACAACTTAAACTGGTCCGTTCATTTTTAACAGTGGTAATTCTCCGAATCCGACAGTCCATATACGATTTCAGAGATCGAAGTACGATCCAGTCCTTTGTCGCTCCCCAGAAATCTCTTAGGACCTTCCGATGTTCCCAATCTAAAAACCTTGGACAGCTCAACTTTAGTTGGGCACCCCCACAGATCAACCAGAAAACTTCTTTCTTTTCCAGACAAGATTTGGATTTTCTATATATAGAGCCCTAGAGATACCGCCGCTAGCGCACCGATAGATGCATGTGACACAGTCGAGTGACACGTGTAAAATAGTGAAACTTTCTGAAGGAAGACTTCTACTTTCTTTTCCAAAAACCTATAACCTATAACCCGAAAGTCTTGCTTAAAAGTTGGTCCTGACGTCGCGGAGCAAACACACTTGACACTAGACACTTGGTTAAAAAAAGTACACACGCTGGAAGAAGAAAAATATATACAAAATAGAAGAAAATAAGTACACACCGACGGCTGTTGGGCGTCTGTTTGATGCCCAAAGTTCTTTCGCGCGAAAGAAGGAACACGACTTCCAGCAATAGGAGACGGGATTAGAGATATCGGATAAGTGTCTTCGAACAGAGTATGCTGTGTCCAAGTTTTTAAACCGTGCAGACAAAAGGATATCCCCTAGCATGTTGACGTTGCTGCAGCTTCTGGTGTTATGGGCTTCCCCGCAATTCGTGGCCACGCTAAGGACAACAACTATCTTAACGGGAGATCCGAGACCTGTGATTAGCATGACTCCGCAGTTCGGATTTTCTCCCGGAGGCCAAGCTTATTTTCACGTAACGCGCATTCGAATAAAAAACTTGCTCCCCCTACCCGAGGCAAATCTTGTTCGATTCATCATGTTGAAGCGCGGGAACGCATCAATACCCTCCGCAACGTTGCACGCAACCTGGTGTTCTGGGAATCGCTCCTTTTGGTTGGACGACCCTTGGACACAGCCAACATTTTATCTCCCATATGGAAAACCGCGTGTCGAGTATATCTGGAACGCGCCGCCTACAGAGACCGCACAGTTTTTTTTGCTGCTGGTCAACTGTGCACCTAGCATGACCAGAACTGAATTGTCCTTCCACTTAGAAGCAACGATGACGAATAAGGTGGCCAACAATCAATAATAATTCTTAGAGATTACCTGCCAATATTTTTTCCGTTTGAAAGCAGCGAACCCGCAGTTTTCAAATTGTAGGGGATTGTGCTCTCCTCAGCTTTCCACAATTTTTCTTGTGTTTTCTATTCCCAGAGATACACTTGCTGGAATACGCAGTATATTGAGTTGCACACAAACTATACCGTGTATATCGTGTTGGGCTCGGTTGTTAAGAAGTCCACCAGCTGTTCATATTGTTGCAGTTCCAAAAGTTATCGCCCAGGAAAATCACCTTCAAGGACGCGTGTACAACTAAGATGAACTGATACTCTCTTTTTCCTTGTGCCAGGATTCATTTGAGCCTATGCGAACAGCTCATTTGCCCTCGCATGAAGGCACGCTTCCTGTGATGCATCTAACTATGGCGTGCCTTTACCTGATGGCCTTTCTCATCTGGACCACACATGTAAGAGGCATAACTCCGCGCAGCGGTCTTCGTGTGAAGGTGGTGGTGGCGGTGCTCTTCTTTTTGAGGGCTGTGACTTCGTTGATACAGGTGACGCAGACAACACCTCTTCCAAATCATGGTGGTTTGAGGGTCGGACAAATCTTTGAACGTGAATCATATCTTTGGAGAGACCTATCATAGACACGATCCCTTGTCAGCTTATGGACCAGGATGCAAACAAGCGTTGCGCACTGGTGTCGGAGCTCAGCTTATTGGCGAGGACACAAACAGCGGTGTGTATCAGTTCCTATTTCAGTTCCAGGCGACGGCCAGCAAAGGGCTGCGCTTCAGTGTCGGAGCTCAGCTTATGGGCGAGGACTCTGACAGGGTGGCGCACCGGTGTCGGAGCT
>LGRX02005353.1:34827-48904 GCA_001247695.2 Cymbomonas tetramitiformis
ATGCGCACCGGTGTCGGAGCTCAGCTTATGGGCGAGGACTCTGACAGGGAGGCGCACCGGTGACGGAGCTCAGCTTTTTGGCGAGGACTCTGACAGGGATTCGCACCGGTGTTGGAGCTCAGCTTATGGGCGAGGACTCGACAGGTGGCGCACCGGTGTCGGAGCTCAGCTTATGGGCGAGGACTCTGGACAGGATGCGCACCGGTGCTCGGAGCTCAGCTTATGGGCGAGGACTCGACAGGGATGCGCACCGGTGTCGGGAGTCAGCTTATGGGCGAGGACTTGGACAGGATGCGCACCGGTGTCGGAGCTCAGCTAAGGCGAGGACTCCCATGTGGGATGCGCACCGGTGTCGGAGCTCGTGCCAGGGCGAGGACTTCCTAACAGGGTGGCGCACCGGTGACGGAGCTCAGCTATGGGCGAGGACTCTGACAGGATGCGCACCGGTGTCGGAGCTCAGCTTATGGGCGAGGACTTCTGACAGGGGATGCGCACCGTGTCGGAGCTCAGCTTATGGGCGAGACTTGACAGGGATGCGCACCGGTGTCGGAGCTCAGCTTATGGGCGGCGGACTCTGACAGGGATGCGCACCGGTGTCGGAGCTCAGCTTATGGGCGAGGACTCTGACAGGAGGCGAGACCGGTGTTGGAGCTCAGCTTATGGGCGAGGACTCTGACAGGGATGCGCACCGGTGTCGGAGCTCAGCTTATGGGCGAGGACTCTGACAGGGTGGCGCACCGGTGTCGGAGCTCAGCTTATGGGCGAGGACTCTGACAGGGATGCGCACCGGTGTCGGAGCTCAGCTTATGGGCGAGGATGTAATCAGGATTGTGCACCGGTGTCAGATCTCAGAATATTGGCGAGGACACAAACACGGTCGTGTAGTATAGAGGACAGCTGTTAGACAACTATACGAATATGATACCTGGTTTCATGTCTTGCTTGCCTGCGCGCATCACTCCTGCTGCAAGGCACCCACAGTGAGATGACTTCTCTTGTTTCCCATTACTTTTTTTTTCAAAACGTTTTTTTCCTCAGCCTGTTGTTTTCCGGACGACGGAGCTCACCGCACCAAGCATCTTTCGCTTCCGCAGGCTTCGAGATATCACATACTCGGGGAAAAAGGGCGACACTACCTGATGGAAGCTTCGCACACTTTCAAGGGAGGTATAAGCACGGCGGGCGAGAAGCCGAGAACTGACTTGGAGGCACCAAACCGTCTTACGGAGATATATTTGAGCGATGCGGAGATGGATTTGAGGGCTCTGCGTGGTATACTCTTATTTGTTGTGACCACTATATTGGCGATCGGATGGCTAGCACTGCAGCCGACGCACAAACCTGGTACTCATAAGGAAAGAATTTTGATCTTAATCTTCGCACCGATCCAGAGCATTGCATTCTTCTTCAACCTGGTACTTGACGAGCAGGGCATCGGAGCCCCCGATCTGTTGGTGAAGTTGTCTCTTGGGGTGGATATTGTCTGCTTTGTCGTTGTGCTCGTTCTCATGCAAAGCATTACCAGCAAAGAGTACAATGTGCTGGACCACAAGATGGACTATAAGCAGGTGTTACCTTTGCCTTCCCTCAGACTTGTTTCCCTGGTGCACGTGCATTTCACCCAGTCGTGTAATTTGTTCAATTTTCCTTTCCTGGTATACAGTATACGTAGACGCACGAAAAAGCAGGTGCTGGGTGAGCTCGCTATGCTATGACCGTGCTCTGAACTGTCGGACCATGACAGATTTCAATTTTATGATTTTTCTCGCCTGAGTATGCGCAGGTACTCTCCTTTGCGGTTGAGGAGCGGTTGCTTGACTCCCGTTCGGACACCAAGTACGCAAATCGTCGATGTGAGGACGTCGCGAATGCGGTATTATTAAACAATACATTGACCAGATTGCGAGATATGTACTTGGTTTTTGTCGCCTCGGAGTTTCTCCCACGGATATTGTTCTTCATTGGGAATGCTGTTTTAGCGTATCAACACTTGTGGGTCCTGTATTGGACAAGGGAATTTGTGGCATTCCTCTGCGATTGCCTGATTGCGTATTGCAGTCTAGCCTTCATGGTGACTGTTAAGAGGCTGACAGCATTACCGGAAGATCCCTGGGGCCAAGTGCCAAAAGAGACCTATGCACGTTTGCACATCGGAATTCGCAGTAATGCGTCAGACGTGCCATATCATATGCATAAACTTGCAGCCCACACATCTTCGGAAATATCTGAGTGAAGATGTATGCATGCATTAAATGCATAATGCCATGAAGCTCAACGAACAAATTTGCAATGTGCCATGGGCCTTCCAGTAGCATAATACAAATATATTCCATCTTAACATGTGTTAAGCTCAAGAGCGCTGCTTTGAGCGGTATCTTCCATGGGTGACGCGGCTCCAAATGGGACGAGTGGCATGCCTATCGAACGGAGTGGGCCTGCTGCGTGTCGTGACATATGTACCTTAAACCAATATTATATGAACATCTGGTATCTTTTGCCCCAGAATTTGAGTTTTTCGGTTTGTAGAAAGCCTGTTTTTGTCATATACCTCTTCAAATTTGTATCAAGCTATTTATTATGTAAATGTCTTATTATTTATATTCGATGAAGCTGGCATTAGACTGAAATGATTTAATTCCAAAAAAAGAAAAACAGAAAATGATACCAATGACTCAAGTCCTCCCATTGATGCGAAATGGATACCCCCTGAGTCACCAGATTTTCTCGATTTCTCTAACAGCAAAGAGGTAAACAGATACCTCGGAGTATGGTTTGCACTAAATGGGGAATGGGACAAACAGGCGGAAATCCTTATCGACAGACTTAAATCTACTCTCACATCCATCCAACTGCAACACATGACTCTACACCAGCTAAGATATGTTATAAACGCGGTTGTAGTTCCGAGGATGGCGTACCCCCTTAAAGTTACCTCAGCAATTGCCAACTCCTCAAAGAATGTGGCAATTGAATTAGACAAAATGATAGCTTCGTTTATAATCAAATACCTGGGCTGCCCAGTTGACACTAATCACCAAATAATTTGGACAGCAGTCTGCCAGGGGGGGTACGGTATTGATAGTGTCTTCGATATTGCAACCGCATCGTGTATTACTGAAACCATGAACACCCTGTGTTCTGCAGATGAACACGAATATTGGCAACACTACCACACAGACCGTATCACTGACCCCCACCTTATCTCACTATACCGTAGAAACAGCAATCTATGGCTTAAAATAATAATTCATAACATGAACAACGAAATGAGCAATAATGCCATCTCGGGCTTCCCCTTATCACACTATGCAACCTACAGTCACACAAAAGACAAAGACTTTAACTGGTTCAGGCGTAGGCGTACAGGTCACATTATGGCAAAACTTGGATACGCTATCGACTCTAAAAATTACCCTGAAAATGAAGTTGGTGAAACCACATTAGTCACCACCCTTCCCAGACAACTCTACATGTCAAGGAATGTTACCTCCGCAATTCAAAAATATGGTAGATATATAGTTCGGCGGTAATATATATCTAACTAGAGAGACAAACCCTGAGTTAAGGGTTGCGATATCAGAACGGTAAAGTGTGTCTTGATAAAGAAAGAGATAACATAAATACCTAATGGGTGTTTCCCGTCTACTGGTGACGGTCACCCAGTCTACTATAGGAAGTGACATGTGACAGTTTCGGGTGTCACAGTGTCAAATCCAGCAAAATATAACCTTAAGCACACAGGTTCCTTTCTGACTCCCTGCGGTGGAATGTTTAAAAACTGGCAAGAAAGCAAAGGCTTTTTCAGGCTGAACGGCAATAGACCCCCTGGATGGCTAACCGCAATCGAAAAGGAAATGCTTCAAAACCCCGCAGATTTGGACCCACAGGCCAGATATGTCAAGAAACAATATAGAGACAACATAGTACCCCCGGACACGGGTGAGTTTCATTGGAAAGGAAATGGTGACCGAGATTCCATCTCTCTTATCCACATTACCAATATTGACTTAGAGGCCATGTCAATCCAATATACAGAATACAGTAACAATGCCAAAAACCCTAATGTCTTTGTCAGAATCGAAGGTACCAATAGTCTTCAATACGACTTTGAATATAGCATCACCAATGACGGTTGCATCCTAATTCCAACAGGTTCCATTTTCGAATATAATGACCATATGGACCCGCCCTCTTCTGTTCTTGCTAAAGTTAGTGATATTAACTCACACTATGATTACATCTCAGACAGACAGTATGAGACCATTATTGCCAGAATGAAAAACAAAACTGCGGAAGAAGAAAGTGAATACAGCTGCCCTAGCGACTCAGAAGAAGAATCTACCCCCTTCGCCGAAAAGAGCAAACAAATGGAGGATTATGATATGGCAAGCGATGGTTCCCTATTTGCCGGTAAAAAATCAGCATGCAGTGGTGCAGCATATGCCATAAAAAACTTTGACAACGGAATGCCACTTGTTCGGAAGATGAATATCCCCCCCTCAAGAACTTTCGCCGCACCGGGGCTTCTTATCAAGGAAGATATCCAAAACCCTAGTAGCACATCTGCTGAAATTGCGGGACTGCGATTCTTACTCACAGAACAAAAAGAGAAACTCCTCAAATCCATGACTCCAATGGTACATGCCATTGACTCCATGGCCGCAATATCTGCTGTAACAAAGGATGGCAAATCCATGAGTGCCCGGGACAAATTACGTGAAGCTAATCGCAAAGATGTGCAGGCTGTTCGCCTACTATTAGAAGAACTTGGCTTCTACAGTGAAGGAGACCACAGTAAAATCATCCTTAAATGGATCAGGGGTCACAATAATGACAAAGTCCATGACAAAGTGGACCGTACTGCCAAAAGAGCCTCATTCAGAGGGGGTTGTTTAGACATCTCCCGCTACGACCCTGCCGAGGAACTGCCCTTCTCTTTATTCTTTTTTGAGGTCCCTATTTTAGGTGATATCCGCAGTCACATTAGAAGAATCCAACGTCTCTCGCACTATCATAATTGGAGAACTCTACAGTCTCAAGGGAAGTACTTGAGGATGCTCAACGAGAATAACATTACCCCCACTAAAGACATTTCCAAAATAACACCTAAAGCTTTCATTGCTTCTAGAAGCAGAGAACTTCTGGGTCTCCAAGCCTCTCCAGCACGTTTATTTAAACTGGGGACAATCGAAACTGAAAACTACCCCCACTGCCAACAGAATACAAAATGCACCTTCGAACACATCCAACTTGAATGCTCAGGACATAATAATAGTTTGTATAATCTTAGAACAACCCAGGATGTCGAACTAAGGAAAATCGTTGCTGAAGAAATCTCAGAAAAGCCTAAACTCCTAAACCCTGGGAAAGGTACCACATACATCAAAACACAGCCATCGAAACTTTTTCCACTTGCTGACCTAAGACAGGAAATGAATGAGGAATTATACTTACACGCTCTCCCGGAAGCTAGCATGTACCGACCATCAAGTTCAAAAAAGAATACCATTGTCGTGACCGCTAAACCCGAAGTGGACCATGTCACAGGAACAATTAAATATCCCGAACTCCAATATGTCCAAAAGAAAGAGTTTTGGAAACTTTTGGCCTGGCACCGCCTTTCCAACAAAGCAGTCCCATGCTCACTTGCGGAGTACTCGAATAGGGCACACGATATTCATGAAGCACTCAATGCATGTAAGTTTGAATCGGGAGATCCTAAAAACTGCTACGCAATCAGAAGAAGCCTCTTAGATATTTTGGTGGATGACAGAAACCTAGACAAAAACGGTTGTGAACTTGTCTCCAACCCACTAAATGCCCACCCTAGAATTCACTCGAGAAGATGCATACCCACCACAAGAATGAAAAAAGCCCTCAGGCCCTTCTGCCATCATGGGAAAATGGCTTTGATGGTCTCGCTTGGGATGCCTACGTAATCACTCACCTTTAAGAAAACCGGAGAATTGGGGTCAGCCAGCTATTCTCACCAATCAGCGTACCCCTCCCCCCCCCGCCAGCGCCAGCGTCCTATGGAATCGCGAAGAATTAGCAATCACGATCTCTTGATCCAGCCAGCTTATTTCTTAGCCGTAGACGGTTCACTCACCCCAGCTCAGCCAGTTTCTTAAAAATCTTAAAAACCATCGCTGAGGTTGAGATTGATATGGTTTCTAGTGTGATAATAACTTTCATGTGCCATCGATATTTCCGAAGTGCATCTTGCTAAGCACATTAAAAATGTTGTATCGCATGATAACTTTTGAAACATAAGAGTCGTGGGGGTTAAATGGATATCAGTTGAAAATGTCCCAGCCAAGTTTTCTTAACATAAGAAATTGGAAAATCGCCTAAAATTCTCTTCAGCCAGCACCCATATCGTTTCTTATTTTCGAGTATTCCATAGCTCAAAAAAACCAGCCAGCTATTCTCGACAACTTCGGTACCCCCCCCAAAAGAAAAAGCTGGCCGGTTTCTTATCGCCGGGTTTTCTGGTAAGTGATTATTGTACGTGGACCCGATAACAGGCATTGGCAGAATCGTTTATGGAAATTCCCCCTTCGATGGTAAAGATAAGGGCAAATCTTCGGCGGTTATGACTACCTTGGAAATGGGACATAAAGCGGCCAACACCGTCCCTGGATTTTCAGGAACATGGATCCTCCCGCTGTCTCCCAAAAACCAAAAAAGATGGTTCGATAAAGACTTTAAACTCAGATTCCCGCATAACACTATCCCATTTATCCCACATGGTTATTGGACGGGTGATGGCCCCTACGTTCTTCCAGGTGGTGGATGCTATAAAGATGACTTTTCTGATGTTGTTATCATAGCTATAGGCAGTGCACCCAGTGATACCCAACCAGCCTTTGATTGGCGGGAGGCCTACACAGAAAAAGATTGCCAGATGGTTCCTGCGAGAACGGGTGTTCCGCTCGGTGAAAACAAACAGGCTAAGCTCCATAAACAGTCCGGCCGAGTGCTTTTATCATGCACCTCGGAAACCCGGATAATACGAAATAATGACTGACAGTACAGTACTACTGCATTGTCATACTAGCGGAGTCACGGTTCCGATCAGAGACAGGTCAGGCTAGGGGCTATCAGAGCCCATAATAATAACCCTGAACCTAAAGTCCAGCACACCACCCGGAGCTGTGACCGTAGCTAATAGGGCTAGGCAAGCGGAGCAAAGTAAACAAGAACAAACAGCTACTTCACTGGAAACAGATATATTTCTAGCTGGGTGCCCGGGGACTTGTCCCGGCACAACCCACTACTGCGGCTAAGGCTAATCACACCTCCAGGATATGAAATAAGCAAACTCTAGCCACTGTAAAGCTGGTCGGCAGAGCCGAGTTCAGCAGACGGATTCCAAGGCAGGAAAATATCCGAAGTGAGTTGAGAAGAGAACTGATAAGCACCGATACCACCAGACCCAAGCGGGTCAGGCGGATCCCAGAGTGGAATGGTAGAATCACCAGACTGGTAAGTAGCCGAGGTCGATTGAGAAAAGAACTGCGGCACATCCCGCGGCGGCAATGACGAACCAGCAGGAACCATAGGCGGGTAAAGAGAATCCAGTAGTGCATCATGGGACTGTAGTGAACCGTAGCCGTAAGTGGCTCCGGGCTCAACCAGGCCCCTGACACCACCGCCGACCACGAGGGTCGGCATCGCCGTAGCTCCAAGAAGAAATGTAGCCACCATAAAAAGGCTGAGGGCAAATTCACCAATGCCAAATGGCCTGGAGCCCCTGGGGACTCCGAACCGCCGAAACGCTGCAGCCGCCAGCGGTGCACCCCCCTCAATTTCAGTCAGGCAGACACCAGGAGGGTAGTCGGAGCCCTCTCCATCATCATCGGAGCCACAGATCTCGACAGGCTCAGGGTCAATGTCAAACCAGTCAGGGTGAACAGTGTTGAATGTTTTGAAAGAAATGTCAGTAGGAGCCATGTGGCCGAGAGACAGAGAGGCAGACGGCGGCACAAAGGTGGCACGGCTAACCTCATGCAGGTCAACCGGCCCATCATGCACAGGTGCAGAGGCCCGCGGCAGCAGTTGCTTGTCAGTGGCCGGCTCAGCGACACCACCAGCAAGCGGACCGTTGACCGCAGAAAATGCAACACGGCCCAAGGAGAGATGCTCAGCGGGCTCAGTCTCAACAGAAGCAGCAGCATCCTTGAACTGCTGCAGAGCCGTAGGCTCTGGAGCAAAAGAATGCGCAGATAACTCACAGATTTCAGGCTGCCCCACGAGAGCACATAAGTGCTCCATGGACCCTTCATCTCCAGCGTCATAGTACCGCTGAAAACGAAGGGCCGTCGGAGTCATAAGACTCGACGGCCTGGCAGTAGGATGCTGAAATGGACAATGGGTGAGTGTCCTTGTGAGGACACTCACTAAGCCAATGCTTTGACCCAACGGCGCGGCACTTCTCGTGCCCGTGCACGTTGGGACAAAGGTGCCAGACCTCTTGTCAAAAGCCACCTCCGAAGAGGCGGAATGAGCAAGCGGCTGCACTCCAGGTCGGTGGAACTTGCGCGGAGTGTGTTTCCCAGGAGGCGGCTTGGAGCCACCCCTTTTAACCCTTAAGCCGGTATCTGGGTCAGATTTGACCCAGAAGCGATGGCAAAGTATATGCTGCTTGGGCAATTGCGGTTGCATACCTTGCATGATTTGTGCACTGGGTATTTGCACGTACACCGTTGTGTGCATATGTAAGCGTAGCGTACTTGTGCGGGGCACGTATGCATAATATATATCGCACGTACCCGCATATTTGTCGCGAATCAGTTGCACATTTGTACGTTTTTTGCGTAATTTTATCTTGCAAAACATACAAAACGCGCCTAAACTGCAACGTTATACTTACCTACGGCTCATCTACAAGCACGCGTTGCATCATGGGCCATGTCCCGATCATTATGTAAGTGATTGGTGGCTATCATCATGGAATATGACCCATAGTATCGCAAAAATCACCACACGTGTCCCTTAAGTATGGAAAACATTCCTTAAGTATGGAAAACATTGTGAAATATATGTATTTTTAGTGTTTTTTTTGGCATAAATCCACAGAAAACGATAGGCAGATGAACGCACATCGGTGCAAGTGAATCATCCTTGGAACGTATCATCAAGGTCGATGATTTAATTCCAAAATTGTGCAAAAATATGTCGAGCAGATGTCGTCAACAATGACGATGAAATTAAATCGTGCCTGTAAAATCGAAAACATTCTAACCATGTGCGCATATAAGAGTGGATATATTCGACATATATCGACATGTAGTGTCGCAAAAATAATAGTTGGTAATATAGGTATGCAATAATTGGTAAAGCAAACGGGCATTTAGTGACTAGGCATACATCGCAAAAATCCATTATCACAACACATATAGAAAACCCTCGAATTCTAACCACCGGCTTAAGGGTTAAGGGAATCCACATCCCGCTGCAACTTGACCAACTGAGCACTGAGCCGTTCAATGGCCGAAGCCAGGCCAGTGTCAGTGGTGCAAGATGCTACAAACAGAGGACGCCCTGCAGTACGCTTGCCCGAGAGCCGCCCGCAGCGGTACTGCTCGCGCACGCGCGCCTGCAGGGTGAGCAGACTTACAGCCGCACGCTTGTCAGCTCGAGCAAACGAGTCAACCAGCGTGGCGTAAGCCTGCCCAGATAGAGCAGAGAGGAACTGCCTTTTAACAGCGTCTTCGGGCAGCGTCGTTAGACGCTGTGCATCCCGAAGACAGCTGTTAAAAAGGCGAATCCCTGCATCAGGGTCATACTCATCAGAAATCTTCACATCAAGCAGTTCAGTCAAAGCATCGAACGGAGTCGACGCGTCAGCAAGCATACGCACCACCTCGAGGGTGGCGCGTTTGCCATCAGCAGGAACATCCGCACCAGAAGCCTCCACCCAATTACGGGCAGGAGACCCTGGCGCAGTCAGCAGCAACAGCACAGAATACAAAAGTTCATTGGCAGCAGGCAGAACAGGGGTGTCAGCAGCAGTCAGGTCAAACAGGGGTGCAAATGCCGGCGACTGCAGTGTGAATAACTGTTGAAGCTCGGACACCAATTGAGAAAAAATATCCGAAGCTGATGCCTCGTCCCCACGGAATTTCGATGCCTTATCGCCCAGCACTTTTGTCGCTGCAGTCTTGGAACTCTGTGCATCGAACGAGTCCCTGCGCAGACGATGCACGAGCGTGGCAGCTGCTGCCGACGCTTCCGATGCAGACGAATCTAAATGCGGAGTCGTGGGTGTTGCTGCATTTAACGCCCCAATATCATCGAAAATGGTTGCTAGCTTGCGCGCTCTAGCGCGAGTGCGTGGACCCTGTGGTGTCTCCATAGTAAGAATGACGGCGAGATGGGATACGTGGGCTGGAGTGGCGACAGTAGATAAATCAGACGCAGCGGCCAAATCCTGCAGAAGTCTCAGTAATAAGAACAACATCAAACAGGTCGTGAGCCGATTGGCTAAAAGTGGTTGCGACCCACAATACGCGGAATGCCCTCTCCACTGGCCAGGTGAAACGTAAAAATAAGCCATAGCGAGCGACGATACTGCTGCCGAAAAATGTTCCAAACCGATCTCCACCTCAAGGAGAGGCCATACCGCGGAAAGCTAGGTCAACTACTGCCTAAGGGGGCGCCCACCCCATCTCTGTGTCAAAACTTAGCCAATCATGGCAACAGCTAGGCGTTGTGCCATCAGAACTACCGGGAAAGTGGTGACGCCTATAACCTGCGAGAACGGGTGTTCCGCTCGGTGAAAACAAACAGGCTAAGCTCCATAAACAGTCCGGCCGAGTGCTTTTATCATGCACCTCGGAAACCCGGATAATACGAAATAATGACTGACAGTACAGTACTACTGTATTGTCATCCTAGCTACTAGCGGAGTTCACGGGGAGGCTGAAGTTCCCCCCCCACTGTATGGGGGTTCAGCTCCTCCTAGCATCACCCCTTGCTGCGTGTGTCACTGGTCGTGTGTCACCGTATGACACACACCTGCTAGAAAACTACTGCCGTAATTCTTCTATCAGTTTTGTATCACCGGTTTCCCCCAGCCACTGCTTTCTGAGTCCCTGTTTCAGTGATATTGCTATATATCTCCATCAATATATATACACATTATCACCTGTTCTATCAGGTTATCGGTCCCACTTCACGTGAGTGGTGATTCCGGTTGGTTCGGCTCGCTTCGGTTTATCCGATTCTAAAAAAACCGTCAGCACCGTTTTGATTACCTTCAACGCGCAGATTAATTCAACTGCGTACCGTAACAGCGGCAATTTTTCCGTCTCCGTTCCTCTTGCCGCTGCCGTTTATCGTGGGTTACCCTACCGTTTGTGACTGGGAATCTGCGCACCGTCTCCGTCAGCTTTGGACATTCTGGATTATTTTCTGCCAAACATGTCTCAACAGCGCCAGATTGGGCTCGCTGAGGCCCTCCGTTCAGCAAGGCGGGCAAGTGCCACGCCATCACCGTCACCCGTGGACTCCGGTGGTGCTACCCCGGGTCCGACACGTCCGAGAAGAATTGTTTCAACCGCTTCTCTACGTTCGCGTCCATCATCATCGCTGCGGCCGTCTCCGCTGCCGTCCGAGTTCTTCAACGACCCGTCAGTCCTTGTCTCCACCCCGGTGGAGGAAGGCCGGGAAGAAGAGTATTTGGAGCAGCTTTCGTATGCCATCACGTACTCCGCCGACATCATCGCGGTTTTACGGCCTGGAGGCTACAACCAGAAGCATGGCTATACCCTCGACACCGAGACTGCTGACACCGATTTTAACGCCTTGATCGCGGCCTTTCGACACGTACTTTACCCCGTGTCCTTCCCCGAGTTCTCCAAACTTCTGGACCTTGAGCACGACTACGACTACTATCACGTGGTGCTCAACGAGATCATTTTCACCGTCCTCCCCATCGTTCTTCGTGGTACGGCGCTAGCACTGTACACTGAGGCGGCTCGTTCCCACCCTGGGGACGGCCGTTACATTTTGCAGCGCCTTCGCTACGAGGTTGAGGGGGTCCCCGATTCCGACTCCGACCGTTTTTGGGTTAAGATGCGCTCCGCCATCATCAACGAGCCCGACGACCCGTCGCCGCAGCTCACGGCGATTCGTACTCTTGGCGACAAGCACGCGAGGATCAACCCCGACTACAGCGAGGCCAAGAGGGTCAAGGACCTTTGGCACATCCTGACCAACTCGGCCAAGCAATCTCCGTATGTCACCCCCTTGTACGTCAACGTCATCCGCGATTTGCGAGGTGGTGTGCCCTACTCCTTCTCCACCCTCTGCCTGCGGATCCGCACCGTCTGGCGCGAGGAGCTCGACTTCGCCACCCCTGTGAAGGACACCGGCTACGCCGCGCCTTCTGGTGGTGGTGGTGGTGGGCGTGAGAAGAAGCCGTCCCTCAACTCCGTCTCCTTTGACCGTAAGCCCGCCTACACCACCAAGCCCGTCGGTGAGTGGAAGGCGGAACCCGCTGGCGCCATGGTGAGGCGCTGGGTGGGTATCGGGTACCCCTGCATTCTTTGCTTTCGCATGTGGGGTGTCACCGATGCGCACCCTGACACCCGTGGGTGTTGCCCTTGTAAGGAGGCATTCGGCGATGGGCGCGCGCCCGACACCGCGCTCCCCGCTGGGAAGCGGCCTCCGCCCCCAGACTTCGCTGCTGCCATCGCGGCATTCCGGGCGACGGACTGCCCTGCCGACGGCCCTCCGGTGGTGCCAGTCCCCCAGTCTGACAACCCTACGGACGTGGCAGTCATGACGTTCGTTGCCCCCGTGATCGACCCGTCACCGCCGCTTGCTCCGTTGTCCACATCTACGGCATGCGAGCCGGTGGTGCCGTCTGCGGAGCCACCGCTTACGCAACCGGCTCTGCACTTGGCATGCTCTGACCCCGACGAGGTGCCCGAGGACTCCGATGGCGACGCCGCCCTTCATGGCTTCACTGAGGAGGAAGACTTCGATTGGCCGGCTTTCCGAGAGACCCCGTGGATTCCTTCATTCAGCGGAGCGCCAAAACCAAATGGACCGTAGAGCGGGACTAGCCCGCCTAGCCTGTTTAATTGTCTTTTAGATGCCTAGGCAGCGCTCATGCACGGATGTGCTTCTAGCTGGGTTGAAAAAGGCCCCCTCGGCCTGGACACTAAATTGACAATTGGGTTAGGGTTTAGGGTTTTCCCTTGCTCTTGCATGGCCACTCACACCTTCGGGGTGAGGTGGTGTCACGGGGAGGCTGAAGTTCCCCCCCCACTGTATGGGGGTTCAGCTCCTCCTAGCATCACCCCTTGCTGCGTGTGTCACTGGTCGTGTGTCACCGTATGACACACACCTGCTAGAAAACTACTGCCGTAATTCTTCTATCAGTTTTGTATCACCGGTTTCCCCCAGCCACTGCTTTCTGAGTCCCTGTTTCAGTGATATTGCTATATATCTCCATCAATATATATACACATTATCACATGTTCTATCAGGAGTCACGGTTCCGATCAGAGACAGGTCAGGCTAGGGGCTATCAGAGCCCATAATAATAACCCTGAACCTAAAGTCCAGCAGTTCCTTAACGTCCTTCCCATGTGACATCCCAAGTCCAGAGTCACGAAGAAGAGGCTAGAATACACAGGAGTTAGCCCTGATATTTGGAATGAAGTTATTCTGAACGAAAGCGACAAGGTACTTCCCTCTTCGCTTTGTCCATGGCCCACTCAAGACCCTCCTTATCATCAGAGTGATATCGAGCCCTATTATGGTGGTCACCACGACACGACGATCACCGATGCAAATTCCAAGCCCTTCATAAGCACCGTGAAATGGCCCAAAGTTCTTACACTCATGGGATACTTCCCTCCTCTTTTTGGTACCGTCCTCAACACGATAGGTGTTCCACGTGGTAAGATTAAACCACTCCTCAAAAAACTTTCAAGAATTTGTAGGCAACACACCAAACACAGGCGAGACGTGTCTCTGTTAAACACCACCACCACCTTAAACACTGACCCACATACAGTTGACATCTCGAGCAATGAAACCTTGACAACCTTGACAGAAA
>LGRX02005353.1:49250-109409 GCA_001247695.2 Cymbomonas tetramitiformis
GGGTTATGACCGATGACATATGTGTCATATATGTCATACGTGTCATACCATACATGTCATGTCATGTCATGTCATGTCATATATTATTATGACAGTCGGTCATGTCATATATTATTATGACAGTCGACAGTATGGTCGATCATGACTGTACAGGTCGAGTCGCGTCATACATTTATGACAGTCGTCGGTACGGTCGACGATGACTGTACATGTCGCCAGATGATTATGTCATATCATCAGGCATCCCTGTCATCGAGAGTTCGTATGATTGAACTCGAAGATGGCAAAGCAAAGATACATCTTGGAAACAAACCAAGAACCATCTTTAGCTTTCAGCATGCGCAGAACTCGCATGTGCAGCATGAACGAACTAGTCGTTACTACCATGCTGGTCGTTCAACCTACGTCTCGGGTTCACAACCCAATGGCGGTACCATCTAAGATGATGGGTGACGTAGGTATAAAAGTGAGGAAGCGTTGTGCTTCAGCAGATCCTCTTACAGAGACTGCACTCACAAACCCGCTCATCCGTTCACCTGCATTGCTGTCCAACTTTGCAGTGTTTCATTGTATATTGATAATATATTCACGGCGCTTGTATCTACAGCCGTATCAGTGGTATTCTGAAAGTCGTCAAGGCACGATACTCGAGAACCCAAGTGGGTGCAGTGATAGACATAGCATATTTAATATTGTTCGCAGGTTTGCAGGAGGGCGCACATACGACAGCGTTCGCATAAATTGAATATCTGCAGCCCGAATAATATACGTTCGCATATCGACAGCACAGAAATTGCGCGAGAAGATTTTCCGCAGCGTACTCGCAGAAACAGCTGATCGCACATATACGCGATAAGATGGTTACTATCGAAGAGGAAGAGCATGAGGTTCCTGATATCAACCCAGATCATTCGACTTGGTTTTTCGACATACTTGGTTCATACGATGCATACAGTCGGTTTAAAATCCCGAAGTGGATCGCTGGTTATGCCGATACACTAACCAGATATGACCACATAGGCTATTATGACAATGTCAGTCGCATGAAACCAGATATGAGCCGGTACAAGGATCCTGCCAATGAGCCTCAGGCACCAGAAGCAGAGTATACAGCAGACAGTCCTCCGATGGTCTTTGTAGATCCAGATGCAGATACAGTACCAGCACCAGCTCCACCAGCTCCACCCAGTTTGGTCCCCAAGGTGAAAATGACACCACCTAGGGAATTCAAATCAGGACAGGACGCAGAGGTCTGGTTGGATACAGTGGACAGATATTTCCAGTTCACTTATCCAGGTGTCAATGATAAGGATTTGATCACAGTGTTTCTTACTCTCATACAGAATAACGACAGACACTATTTCCAGGTCTTGGCACAACAACCATATGCCACTTATGAGATGGTCAGACAGACGTTCCTCAGACAATTTGGTAATCCTCATAAGAGATCAGTAGCCAAGAAACACCTAATGGCACTGACTCAAGGAACCCAAACCTTTGCAGATTATTTGCGCACATTTACATCACTGGCTTCTTTAGCAGCAGTTGATTTAAATGATGTGCTAATAAAGGACAGATTCGTCACCAGTATGGATTCTGATCTCCGCAGACAGTTCCAGCTCAGATACCTGACAGAAGAGCAGAGGAACAATCTGTCGTGGCAAGAAACCACACAGATATTGCTTGATTTGAACTACGTCATTCACTCAAAGCAATCAGAAACCCTTCACTATCGGGGTCAGAAGGAGCAGTCATCTGGAGGTCCATCCAAGAAGGATAAGGACAGAGGACGTGGCCAGAAGCCATATGACAGAACCAACAGAAATCGGAATTGGAATCAGAGTGGCAGTCAGAACTCCAATCAGAATCGGAACAAAGGAAAAGGTGGTAAAGGCAAGGGCAAAGGAAAAGGAAAAGGAAAATCACAGAATGATAAGACCTGCAATCGTAGTGGTCGTGTTGGTCACATCGAGAAGGATTGTTTTGCCACCAAGACCAATGATGGAAAGGAGATCAAGGGTAAGCCACCAGCTCAGAATCCTTTTCAGAATCAGAGACAGCCACAGAAGAATCAGGGTGCTAAGGATGGGGCTGGCAAACTCATCAATACGATCAACACCTTGGTCAAGGAACTGAAGAGTCAGCACAGCATCAATGCAGCAGTTGCAACTCCAGATCCAGTTCCATCAGCTCCAGCTCCTCAGGGAAACTCTCAGGGTACTGCGCAGGTACCGGTGTTGAGAGCACCCCGAGGGTAGATCAGCCTGAAGATGCCACTGAAGCAAGTGGCCGGATTGAGAGTATCTCAGAAGAAGTCCTTTCCAGTCTGACATTGCAGTTTCAGCAGATGGACAATCCCACAGAACACATCGCACAGATGCAGTCTCAAACAGCACAGCTGAAATCACAAGTTGTATAAAGGGAAAGTTTATGGACAGAGTACTCACATTTTGGTAGATCCAGGAGCCACATCGTCTTTCATCGACAGACAGTTCGCTGCTCAGCTTGGTATACCTCCCACAGATTCTTCATCATTTTCAGTGGGATTGGCTGGAGGAAGCCAACTATCATGCACATCCTATCTTCCCAAGGCTACATTTTCTTTGGGCAAGTATAAGGATACAGAAGATTTCTACATCATTGACATGAAACCATTCACTGTCATTCCGGGTCAAGATTGGTTGGAGAGGAGGAATCCACACATTGACTTTCAGACCAAAAATCTGACGATCACTAGGAAGCATTCATCAGGCTCCAGTATTCGCACAGTATTGTCCAGAGTTGAGCAGACTCCAGACTCAGATGGCCTTCCTGAAATGGAATTGGTCAGTGCCACCACTATGAGGAAACATCTCCGTCGCATTCGATCCAGTGGTTCGGCTGAAGAAGCCGTAGCATATCTCTTTTTCCTCTCCGAGGTCGATGGTGAATTGGTCTTTGCAGCATCAGACTCAGACACCACAATGGAAGACCCCGAGGTCACAGCAGCACGTGATCAAGTGAGAGAAGACTTTTCAGACGTTTTCCAAGAGGATCTTCCGGCTGGTCATAGGCCAGAGCGGTTTGAAGGTGGATATCATAGAATCGACATCGAACCTGGACATAAGCCTCCTTCACAGCCAGTACGCACCATTCCAGCACCCATGATGGAGGAACTCAAACGGCAAATCATCAAATATGTCGAGTTGGGTATCCTTCGTCCATCATCATCGCCATATGGATGCCCAATCATTTTCGCTCCTAAGCCAGGGGGAAAGTGGAGGATGTGTTGTGATTATCGTGCCCTGAATAACATCACCATCAAGGACACGTATCCACTACCACCACATGACACCCTACTAGAACAGCTGAAGGGATCAAGATGGTTCAGTAGATTTGATTTCAACCAGTTCTTTCACCAAATCCCCATTCATCCGGATGATATACATAAAACTGCTATTCGCACCAGATACGGTTCTTATGAATGGGCAGTTATGCCTTTCGGATTGACCAATGCTCCTGCAACAGCACTTCGTGTAGGAAATCGGGCATTTTTCGACTTCATCGACCAGTTCCTTGTCATATTCATGGACGACACTATCGTATACAGTCCAGATTTTGACAGTCATGTGAAGCATGTTCGACAGTTCCTCCAGCGTTGCAGAGATCACCAGTTTTTCATCAGGCCTTCCAAGGTGGAGTTGTTCGTTAAATCTATAGATTTTATCGGACATCACATATCTGAAGCAGACCTATCCATCATCGAAGACAGGATCAGAGCAGTCATGGCAATTCAGCCTCCAGTGTCTTATGGTCCTACCGTTGGAAAGCAGCCTCTACGCCGTATGGCTAAAGATGGCAAGTCATCCCTTCGGTCATTCTTGGGCATGGTTGGTCAATTTAGGAGATTCATACCAAAGTTCTCCAAAGTTGCCGAACCTCTCAATCGTCTCCTTAAAGATAATGCAGAGTTTGTCTGGGAAACTGAGCAGCAGCAGGCATTTGATAACCTCAAAAGTGCCATCTGTAACGCTCCAGTATTACAGCTTCCAGATCAGAAACTGCCATCTATTTTGGAGGTCGATGGATCAGGCACACACGTTGGCCAAGTATTACTCCAGGATCAAGGAAAAGGTATGAAGCCATGTGGCTATCACAGCGTCACTCTATCCGATACACAGAGACGTTGGCCTATTCCTGAGATCGAGCTATTTGCCATTGTGGAAGGCTTCCGATTCTTTCGCCACATCTTGTTGGGAGCTCCTGAGACTATTGTACGCTCAGATCATCAGCCACTGGTTTATTTCCAGACCAAATCCACACTGAGCCCCAAACAGGCACGGTGGTTGGATGAGCTCTCCGAATACAACTTCCGTATAGAGCACATTGCTGGCGAGAAGAATAAGGTTGCAGACGCACTCACGCGTATCTCTGCACTTTTTGAACTTACTGATTGTCTTCATCATATGGACATCAGCGAGGTCATTCCATCTGCAGATCCTACATTCATTGCTCTTATATCTTCTTCATCAGCTCATCAGCTACACGACATCATTATATCCGAGTATGATCGTGACACATTTGCACAGACTATTTTGGCTAAGCTGACATCATCGACTTCGTCAAAGTCAGTCAGCAGCTACAGCTTCGAGCTCATTCAGGGGTTGATCTATCGTAAGACCATATATGGCAGACAGCTGTACATTCCACCAACAGCTAAAGTCCCCACAGATGACGGTGAGATCACACAACTTCGCCACATTCTTCTTCATGAGTGCCACTCAGCCACTATTTCTGGTCATGTAGGCAAAAATCGCATGCTTCATCTTCTGCGTAGCCGGTATTATTGGCCAGGAATGACAACGGCAGCCATCAAGTACATTCGGGAGTGCCCCGTTTGTCAGCGCCAGAAAACGAGGCGACACAAGCCTTATGGTCAGGCACACATACGATATTCTGTGCCTAAGACAAAATGGCTTGATGTATCTCTTGATTGGATCACTGATCTGCCTATCACCACTAATGGGCACGACAGTATATTTGTGGTAATGTGCCAATTCTCTCATCGTTGTCATCTCATTCCCTTCAGCATGACCTGGACAGCTCAGCATACTGCTTCTATCTATATGCAGCATATCTTCAAGCTCCATGGTCTTCCGAGGAACATCATCTCAGATCGAGACCCCAGATTCACCTCTACATTCTGGCAGACACTGTGGAAATCTACTGGTACGAGATTGTCCATGACGTCATCACACCATCCACAGTCGAATGCTGCCAATGAGAGGAGCCATGCCTTCATTGAGGACATCCTCAGGTATTTTTCAAATTGTTGATTCATGATATGATTTCACCATCCTCTGGTTTATAAACTGATTAAGTAGTATTTTTTTTCATCCTCAGGTGTTGTTGCAACGATACTTCAGCCAATTCGTGGGAGGACAAGTTGCCTCTGGTGGAGTTTGCAATTAACAATACCGTTTCTGCATCAACTGGTTATTCACCATTTTATCTCGACTCGATGGCGCAACCACTTTCGCCTCATGACCTGGTTATCACTATTCCGCCAGAAGCTCCTGTTCCAATACAAAGAGCTATTCGAGATCATTTTGACCAGTACTCGGCTGTTCATGCCAACGCGGTAGACAACATTTCCCGAGCAGCAGAAATTAGCCAAGCCAGATTCAATAAGACTCACATGCCTAAGCAGTTTGCAGTTGGGCAGAAAGTTCTTTTACGGACCGAGTTTATTCAATGGACTGGTTTGACAGAGGCAGGCAGACACTTTAAGCAGCCATATATTGGACCGTTCACTATTTCCAAAGTGCTTAGCCATGGACGTGCATACGAGTTAGATTTCGGAAATCTTGATATCCGTATTCATCCGGTACAGCCTGTATCCAGATTAGAGCTGTACAATGACTCGATCCAAGCACCTTTGCCTCTGCCACAGATGATCACCGAAGAAGGGCAACCACTGTTTGAGATATCACATATACTCTCGGATAAGTTCACTAGAGGTGTCAAATACTATTTAGTACGATATGCAGGCTACGGTCCTGAGCATGACACCTGGGTCAAAGCCACAGAGCTGACCAATGCAGCAGACATTATAGCTGCCTATGAAGGCTAACCATTATATTAAGCCTTATGCCCTTACTTCTTGTAATATATACTAATACATGTCGATCATCTATATAACCTTGCTCTTAATGTTTATCATTATGTTGCATTGAAGCGGGAATTGATCCTTCCTTGCTAAAGGTGTAGTGAGCCTTGTTCAAAATCATACCCTTGCACAGATACGCACACATGCGAGATATCATATCTGTGGATAAATAAAAACTGCTAAATGCTACCTTTGCCAAAACCGTGGTTTGTCATCGGATTCTTGGCCAGTCATCCGAAGCTACCGGAGACATCGACTGAGGTAGACGGAGTTGTGATCCTAAGTTGTGCTTGACAAACATAACTAAATAAATTTCACATTAGTACGTGGCGAATCCATTCTCACTCATCGCGATAGATGTTCGTCAAAGCGTGCGTACTGGACAAAAACATTGAGGAGTTGAGCAGACCGGTTGAGGATTATAAGTCCAATTCCGTTAAGCAGGGCCACTCCGTTTGCATTAAAAACAAGCCCCAAAAATCGGGCTCCCCATCGCCACCTATGATCCTCCAAAGTAGCTTAAGGAGGGGAGGAAGGGTTGGGTGCACTATATCAGGCCGAGAATCGTGCGATTATAAATCGTTAAATCGTGGGATCATCGTTCGCTAAAGCGACGACGGCTAGCGCAAATAATCCGTAACGTACACTTCGGATGCTTTGAATCGTCACTCTGACGCACGATACGTATGGATCAATCAGTAATCCAGCGTCAATCTGCATCACGAAACGCAATTCATTGAACCTTGAAACGTCACTCTGAAATACGATACGATTTCCAGAAAGGTGGGCTACATCCTAAGAACTGTAAGGTGAGGGACTAAAGTGGACTCAGTTCCCCCCAATAACCTAAAAACACCATGAGGGACGCCTCAAATCGGTGTAAGAAGACTGGTACCAGCAAGAAGCGACAACAACAAAGACATCAAAGACATATACAAAGGTATGCCCGTTGTGAGGTCACAACTCTCTTAAGAGGGGAGATCTGTCAGGGTTATGACCGATGACATATGTGTCATACATGTCATACGTGTCATACCTGTCATACATGTCATACCATGTCATGTCATGTCATGTCATATATTATTATGACAGTCGGTCGTGTCATATATTATTATGACAGTCGACAGTATGGTCGATCATGACTGTACAGGTCGAGTCGCGTCATACATTTATGACAGTCGTCAGTACGGTCGACGATGACTGTACATGTCGCCAGATGATTATGTCATATCATCAGGCATCCCTGTCATCGAGAGTTCGTATGATTGAACTCGAAGATGGCAAAGCAAAGATACATCTTGGAAACAAACCAAGAACCATCTTTAGCTTTCAGCATGCGCAGAACTCGCATGTGCAGCATGAACGAACTAGTCGTTACTACCATGCTGGTCGTTCAACCTACGTCTCGGGTTCACAACCCAATGGCGGTACCATCTAAGATGATGGGTGACGTAGGTATAAAAGTGAGGAAGCGTTGTGCTTCAGCAGATCCTCTTACAGAGACTGCACTCACAAACCCGCTCATCCGTTCACCTGCATTGCTGTCCAACTTTGCAGTGTTTCATTGTATATTGATAATATATTCACGGCGCTTGTATCTACAGCCGTATCAGCCATGGCTGCTTCTCCACCTTCTAGAGTTTTTTATTGCCTAGCACTTAGCTTTTTTCTCTAGATGTCACCCTGCTGAAAAGTGGGTTGAGCCCTATTTTGGGCGCGCTATAACAGAGGGAGTAGCCCCTGGTGTTTTCACTAGCCTGCTTTGCACCAAGGGTAGGTATCGATATTCGATAGTTGCGATAGTATCGATTAATCGATATATTGTTATTTATCGATAGGAATTGTGTACCTATCGAAATTGATCGATACCCGGCGTGCACCTATCGAAATCGATCGATCATTAAAAAATATATGTAGTGATTGGCTAGTATCGTAATATCGATTAATCGATCCTGCCACCGCAATCCGAGCTTTTAGGTGGGCCAATTACTACAACTGGTGTAGAGAGAGCCTTCTCGCTAAGATCACCTTTATGCAGTCATGCCTGTCGAAAAGATTGAATGAGGGAACATTGAACACTCAATAATGGCTAGTGTATGGATACCATTGAATTTACTCGATTTGATTGCAAGCGTGTGTTGGCGTGTAGCCCTGCTTTGAATCCGTACTTGTGTAGTTTGACATTTATCGAGATATCGATAGATCGATAACTGTCGGTGATCACTAATTTATTATTATTTATTGATTACTTGAACTAACTTATTCATATTGATCGATATGTGATACCAACCTATTGTTATTGATCGATACCCAGACGAGACCTATCGAAAACTATCGATACGCTCGAAAACTTTCGATACCTACCCTTGCTTTGCACGGATACAGTAAACACTCGATTTTAAGAAAACAGGAATTTTAGGTCAGCCTAGCAACTTTCTTATTTATATAGAGATCTTAAATATGGAGTGTTATGTGTTAAATATTGTGAAGAAATCAAAAAAGCTGGCTACTTTCTTATTGGCGGGTTTTCTTATTACTGAGTGATTACTGTACCGCACTCCTCAGGAATTTTTCCCCTTTGCTAGCGTAAATGTTTTTATTATTATTATTATTATTATTATTATTATTATTATTATTATTATTATTAAATGATGGCCAGGTTCGATCGCGCGAGGTGACCTGATTTATAAAACCGTGTATAAGTAAAAAAAAAAAAGAGGTGAAATTCCAGCGTCACCAGCATTTATACCCTTTTAATAAATAATAATCGATTTAATAGGTGTTTTCGTTTTTAATTATTAGCTAGTGATGACTAAGATATGCTCAATCCACTGTGTTTTTTCTTTTATAGGGTGCGGACTCAAAACATTTTTGGAATTAAATTTCATAGCAAAATCCATATTTAACAGGTGGTGCAATCGATCACCTTTCAATAGGGTGAAAGCGAACACCCAACACCCGAGCCATCGAGAGGCAGTTTCACTTTAACACTAATACACTTAAAAAAGCAAATCATTACATTTCTAGCACTCAACAAGCACGGTCTCAACTTGCGACTGCTTCGTCAACGCCTTTTGTCAGCTGCTCTCCCGGCGTCCAAAAAACACTATGGGTTTGGATATCACGGTGTACTATTGGGGTCCTGTTGGTGGTATGAACACGTACGGCCGCGCCATTGGTATCTACCTGGCGCTGAACCAGGCGAAGAAGAAGTACCCGTCAATCACGTACAAAATGAAGGGACCTTCTGAGATGCCCGATGGCACCGGCTTCGCCGTGCCAGCGATATCTATTGATGGAACGTGTATAGCGCAGACTCCCGCCATCCTTATCGCGCTAGGCGAGGAGTTCGGGCTGTTGGGCAGGACCAAAGCGGAAAGGCTTCAATGCATGCAGGGCATAGAAGACATGAACGACGTCTTCGGGGAGCACTCGAAGTGGGTGGAGGACGAGGAACGCAAAAATAAGTGGTTTGCATACCTCGAAAAAAAGCTTGCCGGGAAACAGTGGATTGCAGGGACCGATGCGCCAACTGTCGCTGACTTTCACGGGGTGTTCGCTTTCGAGTGGGTGAATAAGAAGAATATTGACTTTTCAGCATTCCCAAATACCTCCAAATGGTGGGCGGATATCCAGGCGTACCCGGTGGTTGCTGAGATGTATGCGTCGTGTGTCGACGGGAGGACGATGATTCCTCCTTGATACGAGAATAACAACTTAAATTTGGCAACGGTCCGGATATCAAAGCTCGTGTAAAAGGTTTTGGGTTACAGAGAGTGTCGCCTTGAAATCATATACTTCCGGTGATCAGGTTTGATACGAATTTCGTTAACTCAGATTGACAGTGCGCACGAAAGCGACATCGCATTAGGCGCAATTACCTTGAGCAACGCTAAAACGCGAAGAAAACTTGCGGAATGATGATATTATCTTGACACAGATACAGCATTGTGTTTCGAATCTTCGCTTTGCATACTAGCATGGGTTTCTTCTCACTTGGTATGCGGTGCAGGAATGTGGTTGGCAGCCCTCCCGGGAGTCCCGTGGTTGCCTTGGCCAGTTCCTTGGATATGAACAATCTCGTAGGGAGTAGTGTGGTGAAACACAATAGTGTGACAGGCAACACCATCCCGAATGACCGTACCGTTCGGGGTATAGGTTTCGTTGTGTAATATGTCGTATATTTATCACAAGTTATCAATTACTCCGCCACCCCTACAATAAAGCCCGGTATATAAGAAGCTGGGTTATAAGATGCCAGCCGCTAGCTTTTGGCCTACTAGCCGTTGACAATGGAAAGAAAGTCCGTGTCAAATATGGGAAAATCGGTTTAAGAAGTCAACCGCTAGAAACAAAGTCCCGGCTCCTTGAGGTTCTATTGTAATCTGGTTGGGCAACCCTCCCGAGAGTCTTGGTGCAGCACGCCCCCATGCGCAGATCTAAATGATCTATAGGTCCGACCTGAATAGCGCAGTACGGGTAGTAATACAACAGTTGCGCCCGTTCGACCGATTCGGACCTTGTGGGGTTTAGCTTTTAGTATATTACAAGGGTATAGTATATCGATTAATCCGATACGAACCGATAGAATCGATTAATTGCGACTATTCGTATTGATCGATACCCCTTATATGAGTTTCATCCACGATTGGTATTGATCGGTTGATGCTAGAAGTGACACTGCGACCACTCGAAATGTGTCACCTGTCATTGCCTCTACTAGTCTGGGTGACCGACACACGCAGTCCGAAACCCCGACCCGAGTAGGTATTATTCCGACTTCACGTTATCTAATTCGACTGTTACCCGCCGATCTGATCCTCAACACTGTCTTAGGGTTCCGACTTAAAGAGTTATTTCCGCACTGCTCTGTATTAATATCTCTGGCAGGTTTGAGCGACACATACGTTTTCTTCAGACCACTGCGATAGTTTAGCCATGCTTGGCTAAACGCGGACGCCTGGGATGGAGTGAGGCGTTCGCGATGCGGTGAGGGCGCTGCGTTTCGGGCGCGACTTCGTTGTGACATATGAGTTGATCTTTGACGCCACGGTACCATTGGGGGTGGAATTTTACGGAGTTTAACGTTGGATTGGTGATCTGGTTGGGACCCCGGACACCGAGCGATTTGCGCGCCACCCGGCCACACGACTCTCCTGGATTTCATTCTCTCACGGTGTTAATTTGTCAGCTCTGTCACCCACCGCCGCGCCCTATCCGCATCCGTGCGCATTGCCCTCGCTCGGTTTGCTCACGGGGAAGCCGATTTCCCCCCACTGAATGGGGGCCTGCTTCTCCTAGCTTCACCCCTCGCCGTGTGTGCCATGTGTCACCCGTGACCGTGACTCAGTACCATAACTTCCTAGTTAGACATCCGTGTATGCCTAACTTATCAGTTCTCATGCTACATCCTTCTCGAGCACCCGACACCGTGATTTCTGCCCTTCACTGTGTGTGTGTATATATATATGTTGCAGCACGGATGAGCGTGCGAGAAATTATCATGGCATCTTGCATCCGACGAAACGGGGGGCTCCTCAGCTCCCCCGGACGTTTCCGTCCGTCACAACTCTAATATATATTAGAGTTTCAACGCTCGCGATCTTTTTGTACATCGAAAAATGACATGGCATCTGGGAATGGCATGGCATTGGCATCATCCCACATCCCAAGTTCCGAGTGCTGTGTCACCGACTTGCACGATGCCCATGCCGTTGCCGCTGACGCTGCCGATCGCGCCTGCGCCATCGCCATCGCATGGCGTCTGCGACTCTTCCCGTCTCCTTCGCTTGGGAAACCGAGCCGTCATCAATCGAGAATCATTGCCATGCGATAGCGATGCCAAGCCATCGAATTCGATCATCATCGATGCGTGTTGTGAAAGTGTGGAGAGAAACGAAAGGTCTCTTTTGTCTTTATATTCGTTGCAAGAGGGAACCCAAAGGCCACAATCCTTCTCTAAGTATTCCTGAACACTTCAAGATAATGGCTTTTTTCAAATTTCAAATTCACTTTCTCTGCGAGATATATGGAAGGAACCATTGAGGAAACTTGTAAATATCTCACGGGGATGCTGACTTCCCCCCCCTAGTGATAAGGACTGATCAGCGAGTCCTTAGTATATCATATAATATAATAGAAAGCGCGGTGTTATAGGACGGTAACACACGTGCAAGTTATTAGCGGGGATGAGTGCAGACTTCTGACGAAGATCCTGCTCTAGCACAACGCTAGCTCATCTATACCGAATGCCTCCCATCTCATAGATGGCACCGCTATTGGGTTGTGAACCCAAGGCATTGGTTGAACGACCAGTATCGGCTGAACGAATGATGCGTTCGCCATATGATACTGCGCATGCTTCTTCAGAACATGCTAGAAGCGAAGATGCATTCTTCTCCGAACCATTTCGATACTTCAAGATAGGATCTTGCTTCGCCATTCTCGAGTCCGCGACATACGGCCTCTCGATGACATGTGCTATTCAAGTCTTACCTTGAATAAATGACAGATGTCATGAAGGATACAATCGTGCCGCATACACAGGATACACATCGCCATGGTGGATTAGCCGAGTGGATAGCTAGCCGGAATAAGTTGAAATATTACTTCGACCGTGCTGGATCGATCCCCGGTGCAATGTCCGTATACCATTTCCCGTCGTCTTAGCCGAGTGGGTTAATCGCTGTATTGAGTTTCGATAAAGCGTTGCACTCCGAGCACGTGGTTACAATACCGGCGCAATGACCTTGAGTACGGGAAAAAAAACGCTTGATGACCCGTCTGCGTATTCGGAATATAATTCCGGATGTCGTATCGAATAAAGGAATACCAGAGTACGATTGTCGTACGTAAATGGGTCCGTCGAATTTATTCGACGGAGTGGTCCTTGTAGGTACGGTCTCAAGTGACGGTTGGCGATCGTGGCTGCGCGAGCAAGTTCCATAATATTATGGAATTAAAAATGATATGCCCGTCGCTTCATAAACAAAGCCTACTAAACACTCGATTTTTTATCGCCATGGTGGATTAGCCGAGTGGATAGCTAGCCGGAATAAGTTGAAATATTACTTCGACCGTGCTGGATCGATCCCCGGTGCAATGTCCGTATACCATTTCCCGTCGTCTTAGCCGAGTGGGTTAATCGCTGTATTGAGTTTCGATAAAGCGTTGCACTCCGAGCACGTGGTTACAATACCGGCGCAATGACCTTGAGTACGGGAAAATAAACGCTTGATGACCCGTCTGCGTATTCGGAATATAATTCCGGATGTCGTATCGAATAAAGGAATACCAGAGTACGATTGTCGTACGTAAATGGGTCCGTCGAATTTATTCGACGGAGTGGTCCTTGTAGGTACGGTCTCAAGTGACGGTTGGCGATCGTGGCTGCGCGAGCAAGTTCCATAATATTATGGAATTAAAAATGATATGCCCGTCGCTTCATAAACAAAGCCTACTAAACACTCGATTTTTCATCGCCATGGTGGATTAGCCGAGTGGATAGCTAGCCGGAATAAGTTGAAATATTACTTCGACCGTGCTGGATCGATCCCCGGTGCAATGTCCGTATACCATTTCCCGTCGTCTTAGCCGAGTGGGTTAATCGCTGTATTGAGTTTCGATAAAGCGTTGCACTCCGAGCACGTGGTTACAATACCGGCGCAATGACCTTGAGTACGGGAAAATAAACGCTTGATGACCCGTCTGCGTATTCGGAATATAATTCCGGATGTCGTATCGAATAAAGGAATACCAGAGTACGATTGTCGTACGTAAATGGGTCCGTCGAATTTATTCGACGGAGTGGTCCTTGTAGGTACGGTCTCAAGTGACGGTTGGCGATCGTGGCTGCGCGAGCAAGTTCCATAATATTATGGAATTAAAAATGATATGCCCGTCGCTTCATAAACAAAGCCTACTAAACACTCGATTTTTATCGCCATGGTGGATTAGCCGAGTGGATAGCTAGCCGGAATAAGTTGAAATATTACTTCGACCGTGCTGGATCGATCCCCGGTGCAATGTCCGTATACCATTTCCCGTCGTCTTAGCCGAGTGGGTTAATCGCTGTATTGAGTTTCGATAAAGCGTTGCACTCCGAGCACGTGGTTACAATACCGGCGCAATGACCTTGAGTACGGGAAAATAAACGCTTGATGACCCGTCTGCGTATTCGGAATATAATTCCGGATGTCGTATCGAATAAAGGAATACCAGAGTACGATTGTCGTACGTAAATGGGTCCGTCGAATTTATTCGACGGAGTGGTCCTTGTAGGTACGGTCTCAAGTGACGGTTGGCGATCGTGGCTGCGCGAGCAAGTTCCATAATATTATGGAATTAAAAATGATATGCCCGTCGCTTCATAAACAAAGCCTACTAAACACTCGATTTTTTTTCAGTTCGAATTTTTGCCGCCAGCGTACTAACCTTTTTTAGGGTTTAGTACCTTTTGTGTTGAAATTTTTCAGTAAAGCTAATAAAGTATACCAAAGGTATATTTTATCTTGCTTTACTTGCCCTTTATTTTTTAAAAACCTGTAGTCCTATGGATCCTAGGATCCGTAGGGCAGTGAAGGCGACAACGAGCGACCTTTAATCGCGCCGCCCCTTTTTGAGCACTTAACTGTGCTCAAGGGGGCGGATATTTACTGACCACTGATTAACAGACTAAGTTTTTGATTGTTCGTTTGCATAACTCGAGTAAAAACTCGAAGCTCAAAGGGAAAAGGAATTGGCGTGCAGATATGGCGACTTTCACGCAAGCTGCTCTTACAAAGGCGCAAGACGTGGCGGTTCTCCTGAAGCACTTCATCGCAAACCAAGGAAGAAAGCATCCCGCCATTGGAAAGCTCCAGGACGCCCTCACGGTTGTCATCAAGGGTAAAACCGTGAACGTCGAGAACTACCTGGCGTACTTCACAGTAGAGCGAGAGCTCGAAGATTACGCGCTATGGATAGCAGAGGTAAGCCTCGCTTCCATTGCTTTTCAAAATCTCAAGGTTGAGAGATTGCGCTAAAGACGTTTAAATTGTTTTACTTTGTTTTACTTTTTATTGTGAACGTTTTAACTCCAGTCAAGGAAACTCATAGAGCGACATCTCAAAAGCCTAGCATCACGACGGCCTTTTTGATTAAAGCGGAACTCCATACTCCGAAACCGGTCAAAGCTACGGAGAGCCTTAAACTGGAAGTTGAATCAAGAATAAAAAACAGCTTGCTTCGAGATTATGCAAAAAGCGCCCAAGCAAGGAGCATTGGAAAAGCAAAGTGTAGAATTACTTGGACTAATAGCCCACAAAGCAAACACACTAACGGTAAAAGTGCATTGGAAAAGGAGAAACACACGACACAGCAAAGGAGAGAGCTCGCCAAGCATTTCTTTTTAGTCTGTCTCAAATTAGAACACGCGAGAATTGCTTTTGCTAGGAACATTGGAGAGACACCCTATAGAGTTACACCAGACATCAGTTCACAAAGCAGACTTGTGAACACCAAGCGTGCATTAGACAAAGCAACCAGACACACAACACAACAACGGAAGGAGAGAAATACACACTTCGTTTCATTCTGTTTCATTCTAGAACAAACGAAAGTCACCTGCGGAAAGAGCATTATAGGAACACACCGTAGAATCAACTCGTATACGAGCACTAAAAGAGAGACCACGGAAATCAAGCAAGCATTGGACAAACTAACGCAACACACGACACAAAAGCCGAAGGAAATCAATAAACATTACGTTTCAGTTTGTTCCATTCCAGAACACGTGAGAATTACTTGCGTTAAGAGCATTGTAGGAACACACCGTAGAATCAACCCTAACAAGAGCATCACAAGAGAAGCCACGGAATTGAAGCAAGCATCGGGTAAAGTAACGCAACACACGACGCACAAATTGAAAGAAGCTGATAAGCTTTATGTTTCAGTTTGTTTCATCTTAAAACACGTGAACACTACCTGCGCCAAGAGCATCTTCGGAACACACCGTAGAATTAATCGGAACAAGTGTTTCAAAAGTAAAACCACGGAAAATAACTCAGCATTGGACAAAGGACCACAACACAAACCGAAACAACCGAAAGAAACCGACAAACATCCTTGGAATCTTAAAAGGGGCACGCAACGCCCTGAACTCGGAAGAAACGGCAGAACCACAATTACAACCTCCATTAAGCAAGGGGGAAACTACTTGTGCACATCCGAAAACACACACAGCAAAATTAGGAAGTGGGAGGCATTGAATTTGTGTGAAGAACAGTTGTTTAATCCTGTAAAACTTGTTGTTGCTAGAGAAATTAAGAGGGCGGAAGATAGCGGGTTGTCACAGGTCTTCCTGGAGCGGGTAAAGCTCTCGGCTGATGGGCTTAGAGGTTTGGGTTACGAGGAAGGACCGGAGGGAAAGATCAACAAATACCTTGCGGCCCTTGGGGCGAAGGGTGAGTTTAAATCCCACACCATAAGAGGAATCTCTGTTACTTTAGAATCACCGTTGAGCATTAGGAGAAACTTGCTGACAGCAGTAAGGTGTACGTATAGCAACATTGCCTTTCAAAGAAACAAAGAACCCCTTGCTTACACTGGGAAAACTGGAAAGGGGGAAACAGGATCCAACATCAATGAGCAACACATGTTGCTGACGGTTTCCTTCTTCCTTGAGTCCGACACTCTTCACCAGGCCTGGGAATATCAGGTCCCGAAATACAAGATCCGGAACAATGGCCAGGTAAAGACAAAAACCCCTCCCTCAATACCCGCCTTCCCCAATAACAACACACCACACAAACACTTCATTCATCTTGAAACTAAAACACACATTGCCCATCACCGCTCTCCATTGCCCCTCTCTGCCTTCCCTCACCGCCACTCATTATACCTCACCGCCCCTCATTGTCCCTCACTGCCCCTCACTGCCCCCCTTCACTGCCCCCCACCGCCCTTCAATGTTCTCACACCCCCTCGCAGCCCCATTGAACCCCTTCACCGCCCCTCTTTGCCCTTCTTTGCCCCTCACCTCCCTCTTTGCCCCTCACCGCCCCTCACCGCCCCTCCCGCCCCTCACCGCCCCTCACCCTCATTGCCCCTCAATGCCACACACTGCCATTCTCATTGCCCTCACCGCCTCCCACTGCCCCTCATTGCCCCTCATTGCCCCTCTACTGCCCTTCATTGCCCCTCACCGCCCCTCATTGTCCATCACACCTCACTGCCCTTCATCACCCCTCACAGCCCTCCTTGCCCTTCACGCCCCTCACCGCCCCTCATGCCCCCCACCACCCCTCACCACCCCTCACTGCCCCACACCGCCCCTTACAGGAAAATGGCACTAAAATCAAAGCTATGCGACCCGAGCTTAGAGCCCGAAGCACCGAGCATGAGCAGGCGGAGCATAAAGCATTGAGCACGGAGTCTGGTCAGACAAACATAGTGCGCATGGCATGGAGCCCACAGCCCCTCACAGCCTCTCGCCGCCTCTCACTGCCTCTCATGGCCCCTCACCGCCCCTCACCGCTCTTCACAGTCCCTCACTGCCCCTTACCGCCCTTCATTGCCCCTCACAGCCCCTCATCGCCCCCACTGCCCCCCACTGCCCCTCATTGCCCCTCACCGCCCCTCACCGCTCCTCACCGGCCCTCACAGCCCCTCACTGTTCATCGCAGTCCCTTGTTGCCCCTCACTGCCCCTATTGCCCTCACGGCCCCTCACTTCCCCCTCACCCCTCACTGCTCCTCAATGCCACTCATAGCCCCTCAATGCCCCTCACCGCCCTTCGTCGCTTCGCACCGCCCCTCATTGCCCTTCACTGCCACTCACTGCCCCTCACCGGCCCACATTGCCCCTCACCGCCCCTCACCGCCCTCACCGTCCCCCCACCGCCCCTCACTGCCCCTCACCGCTCTTCACCGCCCCTCCTTGTCCCTCACCGCCCCTCGCCGCCCTCATCGCCCCTCACCGCCCCTCATTGCCCTTTTGCCCTCCATCACCCCTCATTGCCTCACTGCCCCTTATTGTCCCTCAACGCCCTGCCCCTCAATGCCCCTCATTGCCCCTCCTTACCCCTCATTGCCCCTCACTGCCCTCCCGCCTCACCGCCTCTCACTGCCCCTCACGCCACCCACTGTCCTCATTGCCCCTCACCGCCCCTCAATGCCCCGCATTGCCCCTCCTTGCCCCCATTGCCCTCACTGTCCTCACCGCCCTCAATGGCTCTCACCGCCCTTCACCGCCCTCACTCTGCCCCTCACTGCCCCTCACCGCCCCTCATTGCCTCTTACAGGAAAATGGCACTAAAACCAGAACTATGCGACTCGAGCCCAGAGCCCGAAGCACGGAGCACGAGCAGGCGGAGCATAAAGCATTGAGCACGGAGTATGGCTGCACCAAACATAGTGCACAAAACACGGAGTATAGGCAGATCGAGCACAAAGCACAAAATAGTGAGCATATAGCTTGGCATTTGGGGAATGGGTACATTAAGCAAAAAGCAAGAACAATGCAAGCACGAAGCACAAAGCACAAATCACCCAGATTGGGAAATGGGTGCACAAAACAAAGAGAATGGGCACACGGATTAAAGAACACAGAGCACTGTGTAAGGATAGTTCATGCTCAAAGCATAGCACACAGTAAAAGGGAAGCATGGGCACAGACCATACAACATAGAGCAAAGAGCACAGAACCCTGGGAAAATATGAGCACTAAACACAGTGCACATAGCACACAGCAGGTGCAGAAGCATAGAACACAAAGCACAGATCACAGAATGTGGAAGGGCCGAGCAAAAAGCACCAAGCTTAAAGCTCAGGTTGTAGGCAGGTTGAACAATAAGCACAGAGCACAGATTATGCAATACAAAGCACAGAGTACAGGATATAGAGCACAAAGCAATGGCAAACCTTACATGGAGCACAGAACAAGGAGCAAATTCTCTGCACAACTTAAACACATGGTAAGGAATGTGGACAACCAGAGCACAGAAGCTAGAGCACAAAACAAAAACATCCCAAACAAAAAGCACAGAACACAAAAAGGGGGAAAGCCAAGCACAAAGCAGCAAGCAGATAACATAGAACAGAGGCTTCATGAGCACAAAGCACAATGCATAAATTGCAGATCACTGATAAATTCAGTCCAGAACAACTATAGAGGAAGCAGGAGAACTAAGCATAGTAAACTGAATTGGGTCAGGAAGCATCGTAATCAGCACACAGAGCAGATACAGTTGAAACATAAAACAATGGGCACAAACCACAGAAAGCAGAAGGGCCTAGCACAGAATATTGGAAGTGTAACATCAATCACAAACAATCAGAAAACCCAACACACGGCACAGAGCACTAGGTACAGAGCACAAAGTACGGAATGCTTAGCACGGAACAGGGGCAGGCGGAACACAAAGTATAAAACACAAGGGCTCGGGCTCGGACAGCACAGGCATATGGTCAGAAACATGATCAGTTTGAAATCAGGACACAGAACTGGAATTACATGCAGACAGCACACAAAGCATAGGGCTGCACAAGACCATATTGCACCTTGCATTGAAATTTTCCCATCAAGAGCCCTCAGCAAGCCACAACAAACAATCCTCACTCACAAAACAAAAGCAGCAAGAAACCACAAGCCACAACACGTAGCCTGAAAACAAGTTCGGGTATGAGTGAACAGGCGGACGTCATCGAAGAAGAGCATGAGGGAGAGGAGACTGAGGAAGAAGATCCGGCTTTCGAGTTTTCAGTAGTAGACACTATTGCAAGGCTAGGTAGAGAATGGGATGCCATGTCTTATGCCCTGGTTGAGCATGAGCCTGACGGAGACGTCCGCGATACCTGGGCTTTGGCTTATGCCCGGGCGAGACTGGCTTACCCTGAATACCCCTTAGACGAGGCTGGGCGCCCTCTGAGGATTGGGAGTCAAGCCCGTACCCGTCGTAGAATCAGGAAGTACGACAAGTACGGGCTGCCCCTCTGTTGCATGACTTGCAGGTGCAATGGTGCTAACTGGCGCCAGAATACCGACACTGAATCCGAGGGATCAGTATGAAGAACAATGATAGAAAAATGATTGAAGTCAAAAAATTTCTTGAAAATTTTATTATTCTTCAAGTATTACTTGCAATCATAAACATCTGTACTATAGCCTCACACCCATCAAATCAGCAATTAGAGGTAACCTGGGGAACTGCCCCGAGACAAGACTTGCCGACAACCCATGTTACATGCAAAAAGAGCATCACATTGCTGAATAGACCACGCTTTTCACAACTGTTCCACAATGCACAGAGCACAGAACTAGGTCATCCCGAGCAGAGAGCAGAAAGCACAAAGCATCAGCAAATGGAGTACGGAACACAGGTTAATAAGCATAGGCAGTTGGAATATAAAGCAGATGTTAGAGAGCATAGAACAAGTGAAGTTCAAACACGGAGTCCATTAAGGAAAATACAGAAAACAAGCAAACCGACCATGAAAAACAGAACACGGGACAAGGAGGATGTGGAGTCAGATCCAAAAACACATGCTAGGGAGCAGTCAACCTTGAATGCCCGAACACAAGGCATGGAGCACGTGATGATAAACAATGACAAACCGAGCAGATATTACAAATCACAAAGCATTGGTGGTTTGAACACAAACCACAAAATTTGTTTCATTGAAATAGCAAACAAAGCACAAAGGGGACTAAAAGGAATGTCTGCAACAAAACTGCAGGAGAAGGGGACGGAGGAGTTTGTGCCCCCCGCGGATGGTGCAGAGGCCCAGGTGTGGATGTCACCGATGTCTGACACACCGCTGTCAGTAACTCCCGAGGAAACTGAAACAGACACAGAAGAAGAAGTCTATCTCACACCGCAACACAACCCATCCCATGTAACTTATGACTTAGTCAGCCCGGAGCATTCAATAGATCATGACAGTGAAGAAGAAGAATCGAGTACCCCCGAGCACAATCCGGTCAAAGTTACCTATGATCTAGTGAGCCCTGACCACGAACCAGACAGCCAGGAAGAAGGAGGGATGTCGCCATGGTAATTTCAAAAGATTTAATAGTAACATAGCAAAGAATAGGAAGCAACCAACCCTTCATGAAAACAACAACTTGTTGATGATTCTATTTGAAGGAGGGAAGGGGAAGATGGGATCAGGGATGCACCTGATGATGAAAATTGTTTGGTTACTAATCATGTCAGTTAAAGCGGGGCAAGGTTTAAGTAAATTGGAGGCCACAAATATGACAATCACAAACATTAGTATGATCAGACCGTATGAGGATTGTTTATGGCAGGGGTCAGGCAAAGGACCACTACAGGAGGACCCCATGTCGGACGAGGATGAGGAGGCTGAGGTACGTTTTGACACAATTAAGTGCGGGCCGCCTAGAAGGCCTCATAATGCAACATTCCCCGCCAATCACAAGCAAGATGTTTACTCCATGCAAAAGGTCATAAAGGATGATTGGGGTGTAGGGGGTCACACTGTCACACACTTGAGGATTGCACAAGAGAGTATGTCACCAGTAGTGTACTTAAACAGAAGCACAATTGTTATTCATAACCAATTGACAGAGGAGGGGCTGGTAACAGACCATGAGCTCACAAACAGTGGGTGTGACCAACAGGAGGGGCAGAAGGGTGGAGGAATGTACACAGCACTGGCAGGGGATGAGGTGGATAGGGAAGCAATTAAGGAGACTGCAGCCAAAATTCGGAATGGGGAGCTCACCAATGCAGTCCAGTTGGATGAGGAGGAAGAAGAGGATGAGCAATTCAAGGGCCAGTTCAGATTTCTGAAGCTGACAGGAAGGAAATATGCAAATATCACCAGAAAGGAAGTGAAGCAGGTCAGGACAGTGGTAGCCGCTGCAATCTCAAAGGCGGGGGGAAATCCAGCTCTGGTGACAGCAACAGCACTGACCTTCGGAGGAGGAAAGCAACCTTTCGTCCTGATTGGAAATGTAGACAGTGAGCACACCCAGTTGATGTTTGACCTCATTCAGATTAAAACAGCGAGCGGAACAGACTGGACAGTCAGGGTGCACAATGTCGGTGACCTCTATTGGGAGGCCCGATGGGCCTGGAAGCCATCGAACAAGCAGGGGAACAGGATGCCGATGAAGGCAAAGGATGTTGCCAACTACCTCCTGAAGCACCCCATGACTGCCGAGCTAGTGGAGGACATCAAATACACTCATGACCGCATCCACCCTATCTCAAACAACCATCAAAAGGTAACAACACATGCCACCTATCAAGCCCGAAATGCTAATACAAGGAATTCAATGAAACATGCATCGAGCACAACCCAGCCCACCACAAAGCAGCAGGTTGTGTTACATAACTTTACAAGTCTAACAAGAACCACTACAAAACTATCGGAGGATAACAGACCGTGGGACACGGGAAACACACGACAGGTGCTGTTTCTGAAGATGAAGAAGGGGGAGGATGGTGAGCCGCTACAGAAGGGTGGTGATGACTATATGGTTGATGGGAATGAACCCCCGGAAATCATGGATTTCCCCACCGAGATGCAGGTTCTGGTACAGGGCCAGGAAAGGGGGAGGCTGGTGCTCTCTTACTTCCAGGGCTTTGAGTACTGCAGCTCGGTCACTCACGGAGAAGACAGGATTGCCAGGCTCAACCACATCAAGTGCATGTGTTACAATGAGAGGATGCTTCAGGGGGGAGAAGCGGGCCTCACCCCTGAACAGAAGGGGAAAGGGGAGAAGCGGGACAGAGGCACCCCTGGCTCAGTCGGAGGAACTAAGAAAAAGCTGAACAAATCCTTCAACACCGTTAGTGGCTAAGTTAAGTTGCAGGAGACTAGCTCACCTGATTTTCAGCAACTTTTTAGGATGAGCAGACAGCTGCAAGCAGTTCATACAAACATAGAAAGCAGAACTTTAAAAACAAAACACCTGTACACTTGCCCCGTTGGAGCACCGTGGCCTAGCACGGTGTCCGCCTTGCCAACGGGGGATCGCCCAGAAAACCCCGGGTCTTGTGTAAAATATATAAAATACTGTTGCAGCAAGCTGACTATGACAATAGCACTAACCATCTGCGGGCCAATTCCCCAAAGTAACAGGCTGGGCACTAATGCAGGAACACATAATTGCTAAAATGGTCGGGAAGACAAACTCAGCAGCAGACAAGATGAGCACTCCAATCGAAGGTATGTTAATCACCGCTCTTCACATCATGGCCCGCTATGTATCCCTTCAAAGAAAACGGATGAGAGAGGAACTCACTGCATCACAAGGGCCGCTCATCCTCCTTTGGCACGTGGCATCTTGCCTAGCACACAACAAAGCAAAACTGACAAAAAACAACAACCCTGGACCCAGAACCTGGATCAAATGGGCACACATTAAAACCAAAACAAGACTACAGTATAAGACAAAACCTTATCAAAATGCCCGATACAAGGTAATGAAGGATGCAGTAGGAAGAACTTTCACAACACAAAGGAGAGGCAGACGGTCCAAACATGACTATAACACACCTTTGCATATACCCGCAAGGAAAAAGCTAATGAGAACACTAGCAGGAAGGAATCAACACCCAAACACCCACACAGAAGCAAACAGAACCAACAACCATGGACAAAAGGGGAATCCTGGTCAACTGGAACCAAGCACAACAACATCATCCATTAAAATGGCAGATGCCATACACATCGGAAGCAATATGACTGAAGTGCCATTTACCAGGAAAGAGATCATGAGGGGAAAAGGGGGGCAGCCCGCTGGGTCATCAACCCTAAACAGTAACAGTCTTGAAGCCAAAACAGGACACAACGGGGAAGGGATTGATTCTGAACAGCTAGATGAGGCTCTCAGGCTACAGGACAAAAGCTCGATCCCCCCCATAGGCTATGATGAACTCCTTTCAAAACTGGAAACCGGGGAACCAAGCTTCGTACACCTCATCAGGAAAGCATTGGGCAAACACCTGAGGACCCACTTCGGGGTGAGCAACGGTGAACACTGGAAACTCATAACCCTCCGAATTACAAATGAAAAACACATAGAAGCCTATATTTATGACTCACTTGGGGTAATAACAACAACCGAAACACAAAGCAAACTTGAAGGGGCACTCTCATCTTGGTTGAAAATCCATCACAAAACCATAAACGGGAGAAGTTGGAAGGTAGAGGTATCAACGTTCAGACAGCAACTGGATAATCACACATGCGGGATCTGGGTTATCAGAACAGCGGAGAAATGGAGGCAATGGTGTGACAGGAGCGAGCATTTACCATTCTTCACCTATCTAAAGGAAGGGAGCATTGAAGGGGAGCACCACAACTCGGAGGCCACATTACACATTCAGGATCTACAAGAAATAATCCAAGACAGGATCACTCAGCCCAAGGATGAAAGAGGGAACACCAACAAGGACATTACAAAATACAACCCTGTATACAGCAGGAAAGGAGTCATTACCATAGCCAACATTGAGACACTGTGCTCCAAGCTGAAACTAGACTTCACTTGCACCAACAACAAGCGCACCTTTTATGAAATGATAAACGGTAGCCAACAGGAATACAACAATGACATAAACAAACTTCTTCAGACAAAACACCACACCTATATCCTTCATGAAAGTCAGGAATGGACATTGGCAATACACTTGAAACATAAGAACACTGTTCTTTTAATCAAACCTTTCACAAAAATGGGAAAAGAAGGACATGACAACAAGACACCAGTATATAAACACTTAGGTCTCAGATGTGAGATCGATCCCCAAAACAAAGGCCTTCTGGTCTTCCACACAGCAGTCAAAACCCAGGAAATCCTTAAAAATCTCAGATATGCAGGAGAGCACCAGCTAGAAAGAGACATCATAAACAGCATGGTCACTTCTAACATCAAGTATCACCATGGCTTCGGGAAATTCACTAGAAATGAGAAGCTAAACAACAGGGGAGCGGTAGCCATAATCAGGGAGCAACTCAGATATGGGAATATAACCCCTGAGGAAATAGCGCAAAATAGAGAATTCCGGGAAAAACAAGTGGTGGTTGGAGGTATTAGAACAGGGAAAGCAATGGCTTCCAATGCCCCGGGAAAAAGAAACACCCTCAGAACCACGGGCTTGAGGTACCAGGCAGGGAAAAAACTGAGGAGGAAGGTTCAAAATTGTGAGCGGACGGAAAACATCTTTTTCCACAAAAACTTATACGGAGTGGATGGAAGATGCATCAAACAAAAGGCTAAGCACTCACGGAATGAGGCGGAAAACATACGGCTGCAGGAACTACAGAGAGCTCAAGGGAGAAAGGAACACATTATAGTAATGGGAATGAATATGAGAGGATTGAGACACACAAAGGAGGACCAGGATAGTATGATTAAGCTAGAGACCATTTGTAACCTAGTGCTAGACAGAAAAGCACACATCATATGTGTCTCTGAGACCAAGATCTCAACCACAAGTATGCCAATGGTTAAGACATTGATGCTCCAGAAAGGTTTAAACTTTAGAATTTCACATACGGATGAAAAGGCTAGTATAGGGTCCCTCATAGTATGGAACCCCAAAGATATACCGCTTACACCCAATGCAACATATGTGGACGGGACACAAAAAAGGTCAGTCATGATTCGGTTTACAGGCACAAAGGGTTTTTCGTTTTCGGTGGCAAGCGGGTACATGAACGATGCCAGTCTCAAAGAGGAACAAGAGGACTTCTATAAAACCCTTAAGGATTGGGCGGCCAAGTCAGGAGACAACAGAAACAAGGCCCACATAGAAATAGGAGACAAGAATTGCACCTTGACCCAAAGCCAAAGGATAACAAAAGGTCAGCAGATGTCATACAAAGATCACCAGACTAAGAACAAACACCTCTTAAGTTACTTCAATGATGACAGGACAACATTAACAGAACTTATCACACACATGCATCCAGAATGTAATGAGATATTCACAAGGGTTGTGAACAACAGTTCAAAAGCAAAACTCACTCATATAATGGCAAACAAAGGAATGGAAGATAGAACAGCGGCTGCTGGCTGGCTTGAAATGAACCCATACATTGTTTCAGACCACGGCATAGTTTGGGCTCAGATTGACATCAGAGGAGAGCAGATACACCCTGAAAAACAGAAACATACCCCTACAGAGGAACCGCGCCTGAACGGAGCAAATGACACTACACACGACAAGTACCCTGGTTTCCCAGTAAGACTGGAGCACACAGAGACGGTAGGAGGTTTTAGAAAGCTTACAAAGGCTGCTGTAGCCAGAATCTTGGAGAAAAATGGATACACCATAAAGCATTTAGCAAATGCAAGCATTGAACAAAACAATGCAGCACAAGTAATAAACACTGTTCTAGGAGACACTACAGACTACAATATGAAAAAGGAGGATATCCACGGAGACAACCTAAAGGAAGACTTGAGCACATGGAAGGGTAAGCTGACGAGCACAAAAGGTAGCATAAAGTGGCACAACAAGACTAAAGAATGGTGGATACACATGGGCTCACCTTGGAACTCCGCACACATCCGCTCTAGGGGCATTGGCATGCCAGAGGGAGTGACACAGCATGGTTACACAAAAATTGGTAATATTTGGAGCTTGAAATTCCCAATCAATTATGGGAAAAAAGATGTTTTGAAATACCTCAAAACACACTTTCACTTGGGAAACACTGAAGTCTTAAAACTTGAAGGACCTAAGGAGCATGGAGAAGGGCACATATGGGACATCTGCATGCACCAGAGCCTGCAAGCAGAGCATTGGAGTCTTTGCGGCAAACCCCTAGCAGCCCTTGACAAAACCAATGCATACAACTTCAAATATGCCACTGGATGGAAAGCCTATACAGAAAGACTACAAAAGCTAGTAAATAAAAAGCAAGAATTGGAGGGCAGTAAGAAGAGTATGGATAACTGTAGTCCCCATAAAGAAGATACGGACCAAACTTGGGACTTCATCCATGAATCAGCAAACAAAGCGGCGTGTGCCGCATTTGGAACGAGGGGGAAAAAGATGCACAAAAGGCCGGTCCCATCAGCCACATCAAACTATCTATACAAATGGCTTCAGTCATTGAGGAAAGCACACCGAATGCTGGGAGAGATAGAAAAGGAGAAGGACTTGGAAGCAACAGAATGCCTCGTCAGTACCATACCTTGTGACAGTCTTTGTAGGAAGCCACAAGAAACGGCTGAGGCATGGAGTAACAGACTTGAGGCGAGCCTGCCAACAGTTACAAAAGCATTCCAAGAGAGCAGAATCAAGGACATAAGATACTGGAAGCTCCGGGAGAAGGAAGAGATGCAACATCTGTTTGCAAAGAAAGTTTCAGCCTTCCTGGATAGAGCTTTAGGAAACAAAAAAGGGACGGAAAAGGGTGCAGCCCCAGAATATGACGACAAAGGTGAGGTACCGCTAACAGCAAATGAAAGGAAGCAAGCCATTTTAAAAGAATACAAAGAAAATAAACTCTTCTCCACTAGACCCGAAGCACCCAAGCACCTACCCCCATGGTTGAGATCGATCTTAGAGAACAGCCCCAAACTACCTCAGCATGTCACCGAGCAGCTAGCAGAACCTATACTCATGAAGGAGTTGGAGGCAGTCTATGGATCATGTGGAGTATCCACAGCCCCAGGCCCATCGGGAATGCATTATGCACAATGGATACAGGGACCCCAAAACCTCCAGGAATTAATACTTGAAATGTTTAACAACATTTTGAGGACAGGCTCTTTTCCAAGATTAGCAAAAGCGGGCTTCATTCAACCGATCCCCAAAGATCCAAGCAAACCGTGCACCTCAGATAATTCCAGACCACTCACCATGCTGGAAACAGGCATGAAGTTGTTCAATTCCATCATTGCAAATAGAATAAAGAAGGCTTTATCCAAACATCCGGTCTTTTTCCCAATCCAAGATGCCTTCTTACCCAATAAAAACATTGAGGATTCGTTGCAAGTCCTAAATGAAGTTATTTCAGATTCGACAAAGAACTGCATGTTGTCTACCTGGACCTTAAACAAGCTTTTGACCGAGCAGAATTTTGGATGAGCAAACTAGCACTGGAGAAAATAGGATTGCCCGAAAACATCATTACAATCATCTCGGACATCACATCCGAAGCGTCCCGATCAGTCCTCACATCTGAAGGCATGACAGATGAATGGATGCTTGAATGTGGGGTGCCCCAAGGAGAAGTCCTAAGTCCCCTCAGGTTTGTGGCAATCATGGACATATTGGCCATCTGGCTGGCAGAAAGGGCCAACGGGAAGAACCCCATGAAACAGACCTACGGGTATGCCCTGGAGAAACCAAGAGATGCTACCAGAAACCCGGGAGTTACTTCACCCCAGAAGAACAGAAAATGGCTGAACATGAATTCACCGCCTAACATTTTTGCCAGATTCTTCTGTGATGACATCATCCTGATAGGGAAATCAAAAGATGAAGTACAGGACATGCTCGGGGTGATCAATGAGTTCATGAGGTTCATAGGGATTCCCATTAATGCCAAAAAATCTAAGTACTCCCATAGGAAACCTGCAAGACAGAGGGGCAAAGCATATGAAGGGCATATTGAGTTGGAAAAGAAACTCATGTCCGGAGGTATGCTGAAAATCGAAGACGGAGAGGAAGGGCCCAACACATGGTCCGAATGGCTTCCGCCCAAGACCCCTGCCTATCTTGAATATAGCAACAGAACTGAGGCAAACCGATACTTAGGGGTTTGGTTTGCGCTGGATGGCGGATGGGAACACCAAAAACAGATACTCATGGATAAGCTCACCCAAAGCCTGCTGTCAGTTCAAACACAAACCTTAAACTTGAATCAGCTTCGTTACATAATCAATGCGGTTGTTGTACCAAGAATGGCATATCCCTTAAAAGTTACATCGACCATTAGCACGGAAACAAACAATGTAGCAAAAGAAATTGATGGCACAATAGCAAACTTTGTCTTGAGATACTTAAATTGTCCCATAGACACAAACCATCAATTAGTCTGGACACCGGCTGCACTAGGAGGACTGGGGATTGACAATGTAACAGACATTGCCCATGCTACATGCATCTCGGAAACCTTAATCACACTATGCAATACAACAGAATACGAGTATTGGAGTGACCAGATCATACAAGGAACACACGGCACACCGAATGCACACTTGTACAGAGACAACAACAGCACATGGAGCAAAATGGCAAGTTATGTTATGGAAAGAGAAGCGAGGGAACTAAAAATTCAGGGCTCTCCTTTATCCCACCACCTCCCCTTCAAAAAAGCCACGGATAAAGGCGGGAACTGGTTCAAACGGGTGAGCTACATATTGTCAAAATATGGATACTCTATAGACACAAAGCATTCAACCCTACAGGACTACGAGGAACTACAGACCTTTCTTTACTCGTCACTCCCGAAGCCTGTGTATGAGAAGATTAGTATGCTAGTTGCAACCCGGAATCTTAGATACATGGGTTCCTTTCTTCAGTCTTGTGGAGGGCTTATGCTTAGCTGGGAAGAATTGAGGGCAAAGCATAGCCTACAAGGAACAGAACCTCCATCTTGGTTTTTAGCCCTCCAGACAGAGGTTATATGTGACTCGTCAGGGGCAGAACTGCGGAAGGTTAAAACCAAATACAGAGACACACCGCAAGCCCCGGAGGAGGGCATGATGTGCTGGAAAGGGACAGGAATGGGCCAGGAAGGGATGAAGCTAGTCACAGTTCAGAGACATGACACCGGCTTAGGCACTTTACAACTGAAGATGTACACCAAGAATCAAGAAGGGACATACATGCCAGACAAAACAGGACTGAAGACCTTATCAGTTAATGAATATCACATATTGCAGGACGGTACAACCCTAATGCCGGTGAACCAAAACTTTTTGAGAATGCATGCCAATAGCACAGCTAGGATCAACATGAGAGAAGGACCGGAAGCCGAGACATACTTAACGTATGTTGGAGATAGACTTAATGACCTTTTCAGAGCTAGATGCAACAACTCATGCGCAGCGGATAACAGTGAGTTCAGCTGCCCGAGTGCATCAGAGGATGAAGAACAGGGCGCACAGGACGAAGCAGATAAGAGGGTTAGCTTTGACTTTGCAAGTGACGGATCACTCTACAAAAGTTCATCTTTTGCAAGTTGCGGAGCAGCATACATGAGATTTGAGGAGGGAGACCCTACACCGGTCATGAGTAAACATAACATACCAAGGGAAGCGCCTATCACCTCACCCACTGCAGGAATCATAGATAACATCCATAAACCTAGCTCTACTACTGCAGAAATTTTAGGCCTCAGAAAGTTACTCCAAGATCGGAAGCATGAAATTCTAAACACCATGGTTCCTCTTACCCATGTGATTGACTCCATGGCAACTATCAATGCTGTAAACCGTGACCCTGGAACCCTAAATGTCAGGGACCTTATGCAAGAGCCGAACAGAAGGGACCTGGTAGCCATTAGACTGATTCTGGAGGAATTAGGATTTTACAACACAATGGGACAGGCGAAACTCCTGATCAAATGGATAAGAGGGCACAATAACGATAGGCTTCATGACAAAGTAGATAGGACGGCCAAAAGAGCGGCTTTCAGGTACAGCGGGAGACAGCTCAGGTTCGACGAAGATGGGGACTTAGATTTTTCTCTCCTCTTTCATGAACAATCCATAACGGGAGGCATCAGGAACCACATTAGGAGACTCCAAAGATTGAGCCACCACAAAAAGTGGAAAGACATGCATGGACAAGGAAGGGCACTCAGGCTATTGGAGGAGAATCATGTGAAACCAATCAAGGATGTATCAAAGATTGCATCCAAGTACTTCACAGCTTATAGGTGCAGGGAACTCACAGGTCTACAGGCATCCCCACATAGAGCACATAGGATGGGAATTGGTGAAAGCCCGACCTGCCGGACGTGTGGCACAACAACACAATGCACCTACACACACATCCAACTGAATTGCCCAGGAGAAGGAAATAAACTACACCAGTTAAGGGAAAACCAGCAGGAGGAAATGAAAGAAACCATCAGAAAAGCCACAGCGGGAGACCCGAGACTGATAATAGAAGGCAGTAACACAAGGGGGGGCATCATCAGCCCCTCCGAAATCTTCCCCTTAGCAGAAATAGACAATGACTTAACAGCCTCTAGACCACTTGCTGCTCTACCGGAGGCTAGCATGTATAGGTTGTCAAACACTAGGAAAGGCACTGTAGCAGTAGCTTCTGCACCCATAGACACGAACAGTGATGGCAGTCACAACTTCCAAGACCTTCAGTACATTAAAAAGAAAGAATTCTGGAAGTTAGTTGAGTGGCATAGGCTGACAACTGACACACCCCAGACATCGATCAGCAATTACACACAACGGGCCAATGATATTCACTCGGCACTTATAGCATGTAATACTGAGTCGGGTGACCCGAAAAATTGTTATGCGATAAGAAGAGACCTATTAGATATCATCATTGATGAGAGAGGCTTAGGAAAGGACGGATGTGAGCTTTTCTGTAACCCTGTAAACTCTCACCCAGGAATCAAGTCAAGGAGGTGCATTCCCACGGCGGCTATGAAGGAGGCGTTGAGACCCTTTTGCCACAAGGGGAAGATAGGGTGGGATGGACTTGCAAGAGATGCATATGTCAACAGTGTAACGGGAAAAGGGAAAAAGGTATATGGGAACCCACCCTTTGATGGGGGGTTCTCAGGGAAGCATCTGCTGTTATGCAAACGTTGTCCCGTGGCCTAGAGGCGGCCAGGACTTCGGAGGGATTTGAGGGAATTTGGATCCTACCATTGTCGCCAAAGAACCTCAAAAAGTGGACAGGTAAGGGTTTCAAGTTAATTTTCAAGTACCCAAGGGGGACCATACCTTTCATTCCACATGATTATTGGTCGGGTAAAGGGCCCTACACAATGCCAGGGGAGGGATGTTACAAAGATAAGTACTCAGATGTGGTCATATTATCCATTGATAGTGAGAGCATGGGGTGTCCTGTTAGTAAGAAACTTGATAATGAGAAAATGCAATACAAGTTGCTTCAATGGTTCATAAATGTAGTCCCGCATAAAAAGATCACCCCCAAATTGCTCAAAGAAACGGGCCTGCACCCGGATATGATTGAGCAAGTCCTGAGTGAGAGGGACTGTCTGTTGCCACCCCGATTGTGCCCGTGGGTGGGGGGCAGGAATAATGTGGAACAACGAAACCAGTACCCTGGAGCACACTTGGATGGCGGGCACAGGAATGCAGGAGGAACCCCCTTCCTTAATGCGGTGGAGTGGCCGGAGGAACTTGCTCTCATGGGGTACTTACCAGAAGGCTTTGGCAAGGTGCTCAAAGGGATCGGGGTTCCACACCGTGGGGTGAAGACACTCTTGAAAAAACTGTCCAAGATGTGTAGGCGTCATGCAAGGGAAAGATGCATATTACATGAAACGGGAGCCCTACCTGAGAGTGGCATTGTAGAAGAGGCACCCAACATTCAGGAACTTTGCACGGAAAATAGGAAAGTAACCGATGTGGTAAAGGCAGCAGGGGAAATGCTAGGCAGCTATGTGAACCCCCACCCTCCCCCCAGCCCCCACGGGGTTGGGGCCCCTTAGGGCCCCGGCCCTAAGGGGGCACCACCGGCCCAGGGGCCGGAGCACCCCTGGGCTTTTCTCACTTCATCATCACCACCGCCCACACCGCCTCCATCTCCATCGTGCATCAGCTCCACGGCCTGCTGATGTTTTTTCCGACGTTGGTGGCAGACACGCTTTCATTAGTGCTTTGCCACCCCTGCTTCCACGCTTTGTGGAATGCTTCCTGCCTTAGCAGACTGTCATGTATGAGGGGAACAGACTCGAGTAGATCGTTCCGAAGGCGTTGCCTTACTCATCGACGTAAATGTTTTATTATATTAATCGTGCCGCACAGGCCGCCGCACGCCCCCAACAGTCGCGCCGCCCATAGCCGCGCGATGCCCCAACAGAGAGCGCACCGCAACGGCAGATTGGGGGAAAAGTTGTATCCTTCGTGTTTCACTCTTCGCCGCCTACGTGTCACAGTCTGGGGATCACATATCCGTCGCTCACACCATACTACGCCACCACCATCTCTCATCGTCATCAATAAGCCGATATAGCTCAGTGGATAGAGCGCACGACTAGTGACAGTGAGGTCTCGGGCTCGAACCCGGTCTCGGCATCTTTTCCCTCGAGTCGACTGGATTTGTGATTCCCATCAGGTTATGGGCCCACCACGCTTCCACTGCGCAGGTGTGACGCCGGCAGCTGGTTGTGGTTGTGCCACGTAGACACTTCAGAGTGAGGTTGTGTCATGAAGGATACAATCGTGCCGCACAGGCCGCACGCCCCCAACAGTCGCGCCGCCCATAGCCGCGCGATGCCCCAACAGAGAGCGCACCGCAACGGCAGATTGGGGGAAAAGTTGTATCCTTCGTGTTTCACTCTTCGCCGCCTACGTGTCACAGTCTGGGGATCACATATCCGTCGCTCACACCATACTACGCCACCACCATCTCTCATCGTCATCAATAAGCCGATATAGCTCAGTGGATAGAGCGCACGACTAGTGACAGTGAGGTCTCGGGCTCGAACCCGGTCTCGGCATCTTTTCCCTCGAGTCGACTGGATTTGTGATTCCCATCAAGATGATGTGACTTATCATCTTGATGACATGTGCAGTCATAGTCGACCGTACTGACGATTGTCTGACGACTGTCTGTCATTATAATATATGACATGACTCGACATGACATGATATGGCATGGTATGACGCATGTCTGACAGGTATGATACGTATGACATGTATGACACATGTGTCATCGGTCATAACCCTGACAGATCTCCCCTCTTAAAAGAGTTGTGACCTCACAACGGGCATACCTTTGTATATGTCTTTGATGTCTTTGTTGTTGTTGCTTCTGCTGGTACCAGTTTTCTTACACCGATTTGAGGCGTCCCTCATGGTGTTTTTAGGATATTGGGGGGAACTGAGTCCACTTTAGTCCCTCACCTTAGGCATTAGCCTTACAGTTCTTAGGATGTGGCCCCCTTTGAATTGCGTATCGTATTGCAGAGTGACGATTCAAGGTTCAATGAATTGCGTTTCGTGATACATATTGACGCTGGATTACTGATTGATCCACACGTATCGTGCGTCAGAGTGCCGATTCAAGGTATCCGAGGTTTACGTTACGGATTATTTGCGCTAGCCGTCGACGCCTTTGCGAACGATGATCCCACGAATTAACAATTTCTTTCGAACGATTCTCGGCCTTATATATACATAACTGATCGTTTGCTGTTCGTTTCCACAGTTATTATATGTGAATATTAGTGCACCCAACCCTTCCTCCCCTCCTGAAGCTACTTTGGAGGTTCACAGGCGGTCATGGGGAGCCCGTGTTTGTTTCCGGAGTTATTTCACCGGGGGCTTGTTTTAATGCAAACGGAGTGGCCCTGCTTATTAACGGAATTGGACTTATAATCCTCAACCGGTATGCTCAACTCCTCAATGTTTTTTTGTCCAGTACGCACGCTTTGACGAACATCTGTCGCGTTGAGTGAGAATGGATTCGCCACGTACTAATGTGAAATTTATTTTAGTTATGTTTGTCAGGCATAACTTAGGATCACAACTCCTTCTACCTTATCAGTCGATGTCTCCGGTAGCTTCGGATGACTGGCCATAGAATCCGATGACGAACCACGGTCTTGGCAAAGGTAGCATTTAGCAGTTTTTCACAGATATTGGTACCCGCATATGCGTATCTGTGTAAGGGTATGATTTATACAAGGCTCACTACACCTCAGCAAGGAAGGATCAATTCCTGCTCCTGCCATATCAATTTGATGCAGGGTAAAAATATTAGGGATTTAACCCTGCAGTTCTCGGGATGCAGCCCTGCAGTTTTTGGGATGCAGCCCTGCAGTTCTTGGGATGCAGCCCTGATATATATATACGACCGATCGATGAAAACCTTTGGGTACATGTTTCCACGGCCTGATTATTATTTGGTCGGCAATTATTGGCAAAAGTCATTGGCTACAGTAAACACTCGATTTTAAGAAAACAGGAATTTTAGGTCAGCCTAGCAAATTTCTTATTTATATAGAGATCTTAAATATGGAGTGTTATGTGTTAAATATTGTGAAGAAATCAAAAAAGCTGGCTACTTTCTTATTGGCGGGTTTTCTTATTACTGAGTGATTACTGTATCAGCTTTTGACTCAGAAGCCACAATATTATAGAAGCTGCGACCTATTGTGACCATATGCGGCAGTTATGCCTTCAGCATACGTAGACAATATTATTATGTGAAACTTATAATCCCACTTAAGTTGCATCATGATAAATTTATCCAAGTGTGTACAAGTGTTCAGGATTTGATAAGGGGTTGACGCCCCACAGGCCAAAGGTCATTGTCTCATAAGGCTCGCCTCAAGTGTGCGGCTTTGAAGAGCGGCGTCACGGCGAGGCACAGGCATGATGCTTCTTTGACCATGATGGAGCTGGAAATGAGAATGCTCAATGTTCGGTTGTGAGGACTGAACCAGTCTCACAAGGGTGCAAGTAACACTTACAGGGAATATGGTACAGGGACCATAGGTTGATATCGGAATACTTTGTATACTGTCGGATATTTCTTTATACTTAGATGAACTTTCACTGTTTGAAGTTACAAGACACCAGAGTTCAGTGCCAATGTGTAACTAATTCAAAAACTGACATGAGAGCTTGTTCAGCTCTTTAAGTAGTAACATGTCGACTCGAATTCCCTCAGATCTCATCCGAATTCGACAGTCACATGCTCAGTCACTTCATGTTCACATATCCTCTGACAGGTCTTGTCATTTGGCTCTTGGGCTGTAGCTGCCAGTCATACAGTGATCTCTGCTCTGAATTACTGAATAGTCATAGATCTGATGATGTGGCAAGATCTGGGACTCTCCTGGTTTCCCTCCAGATCTGTGTGGCTGTTTGAATATAAAATGGTTTCCCACCAATTCTCTCAACCTGATCTGCTGTGGTTGCAGATGTTCAAAAAGTCACAAGCTGTCAGTCACCCTTGTCATACCTCGCGGTCATACTGGTGACTGTCACTGGTGCTGTCACTCGTCATTCAGACACGACTGTCTCTCGTCTGACTCGCGATACACCCTAGTACAACTCTCCCCCCCTTTGCGGCGCGCCTACGTCCTCGCTAGGCTGTCCTGCGTGCTCTTATGTACATGGTCAGGGAAGGTTAGCATGCACTTTGCGACAAGATCGGGCTGCTAAGCCCTCGGTTCTCGGGTCCGTGCCCCCCAGTCCTCGGGTCCGGGTCCCCCTTACGGTTCTTGGGTCCGTGCCCCCCAGTCCTTGGGTCTGGGTCCCCTTCCGCAATCCGGGTTCGCCAAGGCGCTTCACCGTCTCACGCTGCCAACGCTCATCAGGTTTGGCAACCTCAGCACTACCAGATCACGGGTCTTCCGCGGCCATTGCGCCCCGTGGCTGACCAGCCTCGGTATCTTGAGACTCGCACATGTCAGTCCTCGCTGTCAGCGTCGAGATGAGGTTCATTACCGCGAGTGCGCTCTCCTCCTTCATGCGCTCGTTCAGCTTCAGTTCGCAAAACAGGTGGTACAGCAACGCACGAGGTATTGCATATACCGCTTGGGCTGAACCCATACCGCGGGTGTTAGCCGAGGAGATGCCCCCTTGGGACGTGTTCTCGTGCCTTCCTAGCATTGCTCGCGCAGGGCAGGGAGTCGTGTGGGTGCACTGTAACAAAGGTACTGAAGGTGCCGCATTTGTCCATATGTGAGTTGGCTTCATGTACGGTGCGCCATACTTACAATAGGTGGTCAACAGTGGCTCTGGCAGACCTTTCATTACGGCGCGCGTGTGCAATCCTCGCAGCGTGTCGCCAGCTGGGTTCTCTATGAAGAAATACGCAGGATCGTAAAACTCAATGATCTCCCTGGTACGCCGCACGCGCCTGTCCGCCAGCTTCAGATCTGGAGCTCCTAGTGTCTTCGCCTTGCTGTACTCCTTGCAGGGGGGGCTGGCCCAGATGACGTCGAAATGATGCCGCGGGTAGAGCTTGTAGTTCCAGTGAAGGATGTCCTCCGTGCACGTGGCTTGCCACTTGGGTAGGATGTCCACTGTTACCACCTCGCAGTCCCTAAACTGACGTTGGAACTGCTGCTCCACTGAACCGGTACCGCAGAACAACACCAAAATCCTGACTGGGTGCTGCACTCTCGAGAGGTGGGGCTGATAGGCCCGGCTTTGGCTACTGCTGCGGACTGTTGGGGTGGGAGGTCTCATAGCCATCAACTGTGCCCGCTGCTCCTCCTGACCCTTGTGAGTCTCCCTTCGCCTTTTCTCTGGAGCTTTCTTCAGCCTTTCCTCCTCAGCTTCGAAGACTCGCAGTGGTTCTAGCCTGCCCCCTCGCCCTTCCAAGTCCTCTCGGGTTCGCCACTGGCTGTGACTATGCGGCAGCCCTTTCCATTTGGTTAGCCACTCCTGCACTGTCCCGCCAGCCTTCCCACCTAACTTCCTGAAGCGAGTACTGATGATGCGTTCCACCTCACGCTCCCTCTGACCCTCTACCAAGACTGGTGGTGGTGCCACTTCCTCCCGCCTGCTCACGAAGTGCTTGGCTCCCGACTGAACTGGGGTGAGCCGATCCGCTGTGAACACGTCGTGCACCTTCCAATGCACGGGTAGCTCTAACCTGTACGCTGACGGGGCTCCACGGTCCTGCTCTGGCAGCTCTTGCTGCCTGTCGCTGTACAGACATTCTACTACACGTAAGGGACCGTGCCTGAGCTTGCGCAGCTTCGGCTTCATCCCCCGATCTCCAGGCAGAGTCAGGTGCTGACCATCCACCCATACTTGATCATTCACCTTAATGTGCTGTAGCCGGTGTCGTGCGTCGAACTGCTCCATCATGCGCTGCTGGGCCATCTGCAGGTTCACCCGCGCTGCCTGTAGTTGCCGCGCGAACTGCTTGGCCAGCTCGTGCGCAGTTCCTCTCTTATCTGCCGCTACTCGCCCACCTTTTCTTCGTCTTGACCCACCTTCTAAGGCTGCGTCCATGAAGAAGTCCAGCTGAGTTGCGGGAGCGTGTCCGTACACCAACTCAAAAGGAGAGAATCCAGTCGCTGCTGACGTGGAGTCATTGATCGCGTACTCCACAGGTGTCACCCAGAGGTCCCAGTCCTCCTGGTTCTCAGCCACGTAGCAGCGCAGCATACGCTCCACGGTGTGGTTGCTGCGTTCCGCTTGCCCATCGCTCTGAGGGTGATAGGGAGTGGTGCTAGCTACCTTGACGCCCATCAGTCGCATGAACTCCTGAGTCATGGCGTCGCGAAAGCGGGGGTCTCGGTCGCACACTATCTTCATTGGAGCTCCGTGCAATCGCCATACTGCGTCCATGAACAATCTTACCACTACTTCTGCAGAGCTGTCGTTGTAGGTCATTGGCACCACGTGTACCATTTTGCTCAGCTTGCAGGTGAAGGTGGTGAAGGCGTTTACTCCTCGCTGAGTCATCGGAAGCCCGGTTACGAAATCGATGCTGACAACCTCCCAGAGCCTGCTTGGCACTCGATGCGGTTGCAACAGCCCCATGGGATACCCTTGTCGCGGCTGGGTCTGCTGGCACGTCACGCACGTCTTTACCCATTCTGCTATATCTAGGTCCATTCGCGGCCACCAGAAACGTCTTCGGACCCGTTCCAGCGTCTTGTCCCTGCCGGTGTGGCCTGCGGATGGTGCCTCGTGAGCTTCTCTCAACACTAGCTCCCGCAAGGGCGAGTCCGGTGCCAGCACCACCTGATAGCGCCCTTCAGCCACTCTCCAGATAATGTCGCTTACCAACCGGAAATGCTCTGTGCGATGATGCTGGGTATTTAGCAGCTCCTGCTTCAGGGTCCTGAGATATTCGCTCCGTCTGTGCTCAGCTCTCAGCGCTCGCAAGAACACCCCTGGCTCCACCGTTCCCGACTTGTCTCTGACCTTTGCTGCTGCTCCGGAGAGCGTGACTGCTGGTTGCGCTGTGGGTCTCTCGCGTGGGGCCAGCTTGCTGGATGGCTTCTGCGGCCTGGCTATCACTACTAGCACTGGCCATGGGACTGGCAGTTCCTGCAGAGCCGAGCGGTGACCTCTCTCCTCTCCAGGTGAGGTAAACAGTCTGTTGGGCTCACCATGCTCGTTCACCCTTGGGATGACTTCTACGATCTCCAGGCCAAATTCACGTAGCAACGGTCGCCAACTCGCCTGAGGGAAGTCGGGCAACAAGAACAAGGCGGCTGTGTGGCACGGGTCCTGCTTTGCTTCAGATGCATAGTGTCGCAGAATGTCCTCAATGCTCACGTTGGGGTCTGAAAAGGGGGGGTTGCACCAGACGATACGACCCCTCCACTGCTCGTTCAAGCAATCAGTCCAGAATGTGCTCACCTGTCGGTTCTGACCCATAGCGTCACAGCACGCATCCACCTGGAATGGTCCTCCCAGTGCTCGAGAGTACTTGCTCTGCAGCCTAGCGAACTCCGAGGAGATCAACTTCCAATCCTGCTTGTCCACCAGCGGTTCTCCAGGTCGGATCCTTGGGCTTGCTTGCTGCTGCTCTGCTGCTGTCGCTGGCGGTTGTGCTGCTGGTTGCTGCACTGCTGCTGATGGCTGCTGCTGCTCCGCTACTGGCTTCTGAGCTACTGTTGCAGGCGGTTGTGCTGGGGGTGTCTCTGACAGAACGGCTTCTGCATCCAAGGGAGACGCTGGGTCATCACCTGTTGCTGATTGCTCTGCTGCTGCCGCTCTAGTAGTTACGCCCGCAAGGGCAGAGACTGCCGCCATCGTGGCCACTGTGTCCATGGCGTCGCGCCACAGGTCGGGGGTCTCCGCCCACCACAGTCCATTAAGCTGCGTCAGCTTCCCAGTCACCACAGGAGGGTTCACTGGAGGGTACTCCTCGTCCTCCTCGTCTGCTGAACTGAACCCCGCGTCCAGCGGAGAGCTAGGGTCCTCCTTCCCCATCTTCTTCTCCTTTACCGCTGCGTTCACCTCAGCCTTAGCTTTGGTTACTTCTGCTGGGTTCCCCTTAGCTCCCGCTGCTCTTCGGCCCTCTTCCGCGGATACAGGCTGGTCGGTGCTCGGGTCCACATACCCCGCCTCCTTAAGCCCGTCTCGCGCTGTCGTCTGCACGTAGTCCGGTCGGCGAGAGGCCGCGTCCGGCACCACCAGCGTGCGCCCTGGCACGTGCTCCATCGCATGCACGCCCACCTCCACCAGGTCCTCGTACCACCTAGCCTGGCGTCGGCTGAGCTCCCGTCCAGGTGCGAATAACCACTTTAGAGGAGCATGATCCCCCATTAACCTGAACTCCGTGAATATCAGGTAATGTCTCCAAGTCTGCGTAGTGCAGTGGTGGATGGCGGCTAGCTCACGCTCACCTGCGTGGTAGTTCTGCTCAGCAGACGAGAACTGCTTGCTCTCGAAGGCTATGGGTTGCAGGCCCTTGCCTAGATCCTGCATCAGCACGCCAGCCAGTGCCACCGCACTGGCGTCCGTCTGTACGACGAATGGACTGGTGCCGTTGTGGGCTGCCTTCTGATCTGGCAGGATCAACGTAGGGGCTGTGGTCAACGCGTGCTTCAACCGTTCGAATGCTCGTTCCTGCTCTGGGCCCCACTCCCAGGGCACTAAGCTCTTGGTCAGCTTGGTGAGCGGGTGCGCCAGGTCAGAGAATCCTTGGATGTACCGCCTGTAGAACCCAGCTAGTCCCAGGAACTGTCTCACGTGCTTGACCGTCTCCAGCTTGGGCCAATCCCGTACTGCTGCGATCTTGTCCTGCTGGGGTCGGCATCCTTCTCGATCAATTACATGCCCGAGGAACCGTACCGAGCGCTTGAAGCACCGCAGTTTTGATTCCTTCAGCCGGACTTTGTTTTGACGGCAGACCTCCAGCACCTGCTTCAAATGATCGAGGTGTTCAGTTGGATTCTTACTGAAGATCATGATATCGTCCACGAACACCCTTACGAATGGGAGATGTCCTAGGTAGCTCTGCATCATACGCTGCCAGCAAGAAGGACTGTTTGACAACCCCATGGGCATAACCAGCCACTCATAAGCTCCGAACGGCGTGGTCATCGCTGTCTTCTCGATAGCGTCCTCCTCCATGGGCACCTGCCAGAATCCCCACAGAGCGTCCGCGGTGGAGAAGATAGTCGCTCCCTGGAGGTCATCGATGAGGGACTGTACGTCAGGGAGAGGGTAACGGTCCTTCACAGTGATCTCGTTGATCTGGCGATAGTCGATCACCAGTCGCAGCTCCTTGGGGTTGGAGGGCTTGGGCACCATCAGGACTGGACTGCCCCAAGGTGAAGACGAGGGACGGATGTATCCCTTTGCCAAGAGCTCGTCCAGTTGCAGTCGAAGTTGTCGTAACTCCTCCATGGACAGCTTGTAGCACCTCTTGTGCCGTGCGCCATCACGGTACTCGGGGTCTACGCGCAGCGGCGATTTGTGGTCGCGGTCCACGACGCCCTTAGGGAGCTCCATGCCCACCACGTCCTGGTACCACTGCTTCAGCTTCACCAGCTCGTCCAGGATCCATTGTGGTACCTCTGCGTCCTCCTCATCCTGCTTAGCCTCCTTGGTCTCGCCTTCGTGCTGCTTGACCTTGCCATCCGCGCCGCTGCTCTGCTCTTCACTAGGTGTCGCTGCAGCAGCTGGTGCCTCTTTCCTGAAACAGCTATACCCATCTTTGCTTTGCCCTGCCTCAGCTGCTATAGGTGCTGCCAGTACTGGCTCGCTAACTCTGCGCGATCTCCTGTGGTTCACCCCTCTGCTCCTCCGTTGCTCCTGCTGCAGACGCAGAGCCTGCCCTGTTTTCCACAGACAGTATGCCTCCTCCTCCCACTCAGGTTCCAATTCCTCCGCGTGGTGCTGTGCAGCCTGCTCCCTGCGCTCTCGTGGAAGCATCTGGAATGCCTCCCATCTGGCCCTTGTGGGGTAAGGTCCCCAGTCTCGCACAGCGGGTTGCGCTGATGTGGGGCACGTCGCCGGTCGCAGAGCACACACCTGCTCCTGAGCCCAGTCCTCCTGCTCTGTTGCATCTTGTTCAGATTCAGACGAACTGCTGTCGGAGATTAGGGTGGCTATGCTTGCTACTGTGCTGTCGCTGTTGCAGCCTTCTTCGTCAGAGGTAACTTCCCCCCCCCTTTGCCTAGCGTTGTCACCCTCTGCTTCCGATGATGAGGATGAAGATGACTCTGATAGGGCTGCAGAGGCCTCTAAGGGAGAGTTGGGGTCGTCGGTGGCCTCCATTTTAAATGTGCCATCTGGAGCCAGATACATCAGGTACGCCTCCTCGCCGCTATTCTTCAAGGCTCGCAGGTCCTTCCTGGCTTGCTTAGTACTGATAAGCTGTGCCTCTACCAGTCCCATGGCCTGCCCAGACCCTGTAGATGACGACCCTGGATTGCATCCCGCAATGACTACCTTCTGTGACCCATGGCCAAACCGCACACTCCCATACTGTGCGTAGTCAAAGGTGATCCGCCGCTGAGCTCGTAACCAGTCACCCCCCAGCACCACGTCCACTCCCAAGGATAAGGGCATCACTCGCAGAGTTACCTGCTTGGCATAACTTCCCTTCCGCGTCTCCGCCGTGAGCTTGGGCCGAATGCAAGAGTTGGCGTCGTAGACTGTGCCATCTGCAACCTGCACCCGCATTGGTTTCTCATGGACTGATGGTTGAAGCTTGAGCTTCTTCACAGTCTCTAGGGATGTGAAGCTGGAGGAGGCCCCGGTATCGATGAGGACCTTCACTCTTACCTTGCCAATCCACGCCCAAAAGATCATGAGAGTGGGCCCGGATGCATCCATGGCAGCTAGCACATGTTCGTCCAGCCACTCTCCCCAACGCCCCGCTCCCGCGTCCACGCCTATGTCCGGCCTGATGCTGGCCAGTTTGTGCAAACCTGGCTCCACTTCCCGCGGGTTCAGTTCTTCGTCAGAGTTGTCGTCGGGTAGGTGGTAAGTGCCTGCCTCCGCTATCAGGGCAGTCCAGCGGGCAGACCTGGTGATGGAGTCTTCCGGCGCTGGATCATCTGGCCAGGGTGCTGGTCTGGCGGTCGCCGTTTCCTTGCTCACCTTCATCATCTTCCTCAGGTGCTCTATGCGGCCCTTCACCTGTACCATGGCACTCCTGACTCTGTGCTGATGCACCTCTGCTTCCCGCCGCCTGCTCGTCAGTGTCCTGGCTGCCTCCCACGCTGCTGGTTTGTCACGTTGCACTCGCTGTTGTGCTCGCGACAGCGGCGGCGGCTTGGCACGGTCCAGTCGTCGTCGCAGCGCACGTCCAAAGAGCTGCCGGGGCGCTGCCTCCTCCCTGAACCTCACCCTTCTGGCACCTGATGGCTGCAAGGCGCGCTGGTACACACCTTTTGTGCACGGGTGTCCCTGACTTCCTTGCCCGAACAAAGGGAACCTGATTTGTACCTCTGTTGGGGTGGATGCCTGCGCTGGTGCCACTTCTGGCTCCATCTCGCTTGGAGCCACCACAGTAACCGGGTGAGTCCGCTTCAACCACCTCACAGCTCGCCTCAGCTTCTCGGTTGCCTTTTGGGCTGGTCCCGGGCCATGCCTCATCCGGTGGTCTTCTCTGAAATGGGTGTTCCACCGGTAGGGCTGGCTGTGTCGCCCCCTCACAGACCTCTCCTCCAGAGGCTTGGTCCCGCTCCTGTCGGCCTCAGCAAGGGGCGGAGTACTCCCCCTGCTGGCTCCGGGACCTATGCCTTGCGACCGGGAGAGGAACTGGCCCCCGCGGCCTCTCCCTCGCCAAAATCTGAGCCCCTCTCCTGCGCGATGACTGCGAACGTCTCCTCCATAAGTTCCGGGCTTGCGCCAGAGTTCTCCAGGGTCTCGAACGCCTCATCCCAGATGCACTTTACCCATGCAGCTTTCTTCTGCTGGTCGTGCTGCTGCGGGCAGTCCCTCGCCAAGTGCTCCTTAGATTTGCATTTCCTGCAACCAGTGTACGTAGACGATCCAGGCAGCTGCCTGCCCTCCACTTCTGCCGGCGCTGTCGGTAGCGCAAAGCACTGCTCCACGTGTTCATCGAGGCACTCAACCAGCGCAGCCACTGGAAAGGGAGACTGGTCCCTGGCTGCCTTCAGTCCCACCGGATCCCGTCGCTCCTCCAATGTAGCCTGCTCCACGTATTTGCGCAGTAGTTCCGCCTCCCACCCAGCTGGTCCAGTTGACTGATGAAAGTCTACCTTGCCCAACAGCTCCTTATGAACCCTCGCGTGCAACTCTGGTGTCAGTCCACTGAGGAAGATGCCGGGTAACGAGGCTCTGTTGACTGGACCGGTGACTCCGTGCTTATGCAGGGATTCCATCAGCTCAAACGCTTCCATTAGAGCGTGGTGGAAGGTCCGCGCATTCCTTCCTGCGTTCTTGCCCGAGGCCTGCCGAGACCGTGACAACATGCTGGGTAGAATGCTAAGGTGAGCGTCGCTGATGCAAGATCGAGCGAGGGTGCCGATCAGATCGTCCAGCGTATTCATCTGATTGGTTAGAACCTTCTGGTTTAGCAGTCCTTGGACCGATCCTTCCACCCTATCCCTGATGATCAGACGCAGTTCTTCAGGGACGGTGGTGACCGTGGCTTCACTTCCATCGGCGTCCTCGTTCATCTTCTTCGTGGCCAGCGCTCTCCTCACTTGCGGCTCCTTGAAGTAATCTTGTAGCTCCCTCATCAGAAGTTTTAACGGTTGCAGCAAATGTCCAGATGTCTTCTCTCCCGCTGCCTGATCCAGAGGACACGTGTACGTAGTGATGCGCTCCCTTAGCTTCCGTAAGGTACTCAGGAGTCTGTCCTCTGCCTCCAGCTTCTTCAGCTGTGTCTGCTCCAACCGCGCTGGATCGGTCTCTGACCGCGGTGGAGGTTCACGTTCCTGCTCAGACGCGTCTCTGCGAGGCGGAGGTCCACGTTCTTGCTCAGGCGCGTCTCTGTGGGGAGAAGGGTCTGGATCTGGCGGGGGCTGCTGATCACTAGTACTCCGCGGCTGAGACTGTGGCGTTGTCACATCGGGCGTGGGAATGATGGGCAGCTGAGCTAAGGCTCCTGTCCAGGGGGGTTTAGTGCACTCCTGACAAAGAGGCACCTGCACACAGGTCCGGTTGGAGCCCAACATCACATCCCAGATTAATCCGGGAGTGACCCGGATCTGGCCCTCGGGCGATCGCAGTAAGCGACCACACCGGACACACCCTGCGCCTTCGGGTACCGGGTAACCTGTGTCGCTGATGAGCTGCATCACTGGACCGGGCAGGGTCTCACGAACTCTATGGTTCTTGGCGTGCCCATAACTCACAGCTAAGTTGGAATACTTTGCTGCAATGGCGGTAGCTTCTTCCACCCCCGAGTTGTGCACCCTCACGTGGTCCCGGATACCTTGTTCCACAGTGATAGGCACTGAAGGGTATCTCCACTCCTCCAAGGCTGCTGTCTCCGAGCCCGAAGGTTGTGCTGAGGATACTGAACTCGACACTCCTCCTCCTGTCCCCGAGGTCTGCGCTGTGCTGGCTCCAGTGTGGTTATGCACCGCCAATTGCCATGCCTCATCCTCACTCAGCGTTGGGTGTAGGGCTTTGGTGTGTTCGTACCACACCAAGTCTGTGTCCTTCGGTGTGGGGGAACGCACTGGCAACGGGTGAGGGGTACTCCTCTCCTGCAGCACTGTCCTCTGGGCAGCCATCATAGCTTCCCACCCCTCTTGCTCCCAGTGCACGTCTTCCCCTGCGGCCTTCGCACTGGCTATAGCCCGCTGTCTCTCCGCAGGCAGACACTCGAAGGCCTGGTCTCTAAGAGCCTTGTCCTTCAGCAGGGTTTTCACCGCCATCTCTGGCGTCAGGGAGTGGTTCTCCTCAGCCGCTACAGCAGCCCTAGCCTTTCCCTTCTCCTCAGCAGTGAACTTGCTTCGCTTCTTGGGCTTCTTGGACTTCTTCTTCTTCTTCTTGAATCTTCGCCGCCCTCTGCTCCGCTCTCCACTGTCGTCACTGCTGCTGCTGCGGTATCTGCGCTCTCGCTCTGGCGATACTGATTTCCCACTGAGCGACGATTCGCTACCGCTGCTGCTGCTGGGATCATCCTCAGGGGACCCCCGCTGGGCCGGCTGGCTGTTGCTGGGTGCTGCCACCAATGATGCTGACTGATCTGACGGAACCTCAGGGAGCACAGCAAACCTGTTGCTCTGAGCTGGTTGCTCATCTCGTCGGTTCAGAGGTCGTGCTCGTCCGAAGTTAATTCCCGCAAAGAACTTAATGGGAATCCCTCCTTCGTGTCTGAGAGCCCCATGTCTCAACATGCGAGCGTACTCCCTCGAGCTCACTTGGTCCTTCAGGTCCTGCAGATTTGTCACAGTGGCTGCGTACAACTGCAAACGGCCAGGCTGGGTACGTGGTTCATTATTAAACCAACGTACGAGTGTCTCTCTCTCCTTCCTGGTAGCTGCTATCAACTGCAGCCGAACTGGGGTGCTCCGCTGAGATCCAGCGCTCTCCCCACTATGGTCGCTCCAGAGGGAATTGTCGTCCTCAGTCCACTTCAGTATCCTCACCTTCTGATCTGGCCCTTTCCTTCTATGAACTCTACCGAGAACATCTTGCTCAGACAATCTTCCTGGGCCTTTATGCTGGGGTCTGGTGAAAGATCGGGATGACGTACTGGCTGCAGGTGCTGAGGTTGAGCCACTGGCGGGTGCAGCTGGGTCCGGTTTGTGAACTGGCAAGTCCGCAGGCTGTAACCCATGCGTCTCTCTCAGCTGTCTGACCGAACGCACTCCTGCTTGCAGTTGCGATCCATGAGCCTCCAACGCAGTCACTAAGCTTGGACTGACTAGGTCACCTGACGCTGGCATCGGTGCTGGAGGGTTACCGGGTGCTGGCAGCTGGGGAAACACATCCACGTAACTGAGCTGAGCAGCGCTCGTGTGAACCGCTGGAACGACACCCACATGGACTACCGGGGCAGCGCTTGCCAAGGTTGCTGGGGCAGCGCCTGCGTGAGCGGCTGGGGCGACGCTCGCGTGAGCCGCTGGGGCAGCGCCTGCGTGGGCCGCTGGAACCGCGCCTGCGTGCGCAGTCGGGGCAGCGCCTGCGTGGGTTGCTGGGGCAGCGCCTGCGTGAGCGGCTGGGGCGACGCTTGCGTGAGCCGCTGGGGCAGCGCCTGCGTGGGCCGCTGGGACCGCGCCCGCGTGCGCAGTCGGGGTAGCGCCTGCGTGGGCTGCTGGGGCAGCGCCTGCGTGGGCTGCTGGGGCAGCGCCTGCGTGGGTTGCTGGGACCGCGCCTGCGTGCGCAGTCGGGGTAGCGCCTGCGTGGACTGCTGGGGCAGCGCCTGCGTGGGCCGTTGGGGCAGCGCCTGCTCGGGCGGCTGAGGCAGCACCTGCGATGGCTCTACTGCGCTGAATCAGCAGCTCTGTGCGCTCCGATAACCTCCTGGTTCGTTCTGCGCGTCCCTCGCTGGCTGCTGCTGCCGCTGGCTGCTGCTGGACCCCCCCTGGCGTTGCTACCGCTACGCTGGCCCCTGTCGCTGGTGTCGCAGAATTTTGGCCAGGGCCTCCGGCGGCCCCTGTTGCCATGGGGACCCGATCCCCCATCGTCGGGCAAGACACTGCTGCGCTGGCCCCTGTCACTGACGTCGCAGAAAATTGGCCAGGGCCTCCGGCGGCCCTTGTTGCCATGGGGACCCGATCCCCCATCGTCGGGCAAGACACCGCTGCGCTGGCCCCTGTCACTGACGTCGCAGAAAATTGGCCAGGGCCTCCGGCGGCCCCTGTTGCCATGGGGACCCGATCCCCCATCGTCGGGCAAGACACCGCTGCGCTGGCCTCTGTCACTGACGTCGCAGAAAATTGGCCAGGGCCTCCGGCGGCCCCTGTTGCCATGGGGACCCGATCCCCCATCGTCGGGCAAGACACCGCATCGCTGGCCTTGTTACTGACGTCGCAGAAAATTGGCCAGGGCCTCCGGCGGCCCCTGTTGCCATGGGGACCCAATCCCCCATCTTTGGGCAAGAAATGGCAGGCGCAGGTCCCGAAGTCGATAACGCAGACAAAATCGCTGGGTCAGGAGCACCGCCCTGCGTAACGTCAGTAAAGAACACTGCAGGAGATACTGTGCAGGAACCAGCGCTGAGCTGTGAAGCCAGCGGCAAGGGTCCTACTGGCGTTGGTTCTCCTCCCCCCCCCTCAGGGCTGGTAGATCCTGCAGGGTTGACAGGGCCCGGGTGCAAGGGTGCCTGTCCAGAAGCAGCAAGGAAGGCAGGTGTAGAGGAAGGCAGCACCGGTTCAGGTGTGAAGGCACCGAAGGGAACCGGTGACACGGGTCTCACTGCCACGGAAGCAACCGGCACCTGCGTTTGCCATAGCGATCTCGGCTGCAGTTGGTGTTGGTGCGGTTGCTGCTGCTGCCAAAGTAGTTGTCGCTGCACTTCCAGTTGCTGCTGGTGCACGAATTGCTGAAACTCCAGCTGTTGTGACGTTGGCGGTTGCAATTGCGACTGACTCACAAATTGCTGTTGTGGAAAAATCTGCTGTTGCAACGTCTGCGGGTGCAATTGCGGCTGGCCCACAAATTGCTGCTGCGGTGTCATCATTAACCCGGCGTCGAAAGCAGCACCCGGAGGGTACGCAGCAAATTGTCCGCTGTAGTCGTACGGAAACGGCGGAAAACCAGCTGTGTGTTGTACGGCAGACGGCGGGACCCCAAAGTGGGCGCCCAATTCCGACACTGCTGGCCCGAAAGACGTCACTGGTCCCGGAGATACGCTCGCACCAGTGACGGGCTGTTGTGCTCCGTAGTCATTCATCATCATTACGGTACGGCAGACGCGTTTTGGCGATAATTTCGGCTAAAATATGTTTAATTACCGGTACAAACCGCCGGCAAAAATAAATCCTGCGGAAAGATTGTCCAGAAAAGAAGATTTCTTCCGTAACAAAACGCAGCTGCTGTCGATCACGCTCTCAACCTTGCGCACGGAAACGGCAGCAAGGAGGAGGCGTCGGTAGTCGTTATTTTCCGTACGATTTCGCCACTAGGGGGCAAATTGCGCAGGAAGATCACCGCACGAAGGGAAGGGCACCAAAATACGGTGCTGAGCTCGTAGTTCAAGTACTGCCGTACGGTGTCTTTCGCGTCAAGAATTGTCAAGACTTGCTCAGCGAGAATTCGCCGATTTAAACTGAAATTCTACCGGCTTGCGGAAAGGTCGCTGGAGAAATTCACACGCTGGCACGAGACAATTGCTGAAGGCGTGCAGTCGTCATCATTATGCGGGAACAAGTCGAGATAATTAACAGATATGTAGTGTTCTTATGAGAACAAGTCGTGCTTTGGTTGAGGCACGATTTCGTTTCAGGGCAAAATTCCAACCGCGCGAAGAATCTTGCGGAAAGGTCGCTCAGAGAAGGAAAGTTGGCCCAGCGGCAAACTGCACAGTCGTAACTATGCGGCACAGGTCGGTACGATATGCAGATATCGTGTGTTCTCAGAGGAACAGGTCGTGCTTTGGTTGAGGCACGACACCTTCGCCCAAAGGCGGAAGATTCAGGCTAAAATTGTGTTTGTACAACGCGTTGTGGAACGCAGATACTAACGGAAGTCGTGAACCACGACCACGCTGATACCAGTTGTTCGGTTGTGAGGACTGAACCAGTCTCACAAGGGTGCAAGTAACACTTACAGGGAATATGGTACAGGGACCATAGGTTGATATCGGAATACTTTGTATACTGTCGGATATTTCTTTATACTTAGATGAACTTTCACTGTTTGAAGTTACAAGACACCAGAGGTCAGTGCCAATGTGTAACTAATTCAAAAACTGACATGAGAGCTTGTTCAGCTCTTTAAGTAGTAACATGTCGACTCGAATTCCCTCAGATCTCATCCGAATTCGACAGTCACATGCTCAGTCACTTCATGTTCACATATCCTCTGACAGGTCTTGTCATTTGGCTCTTGGGCTGTAGCTGCCAGTCATACAGTGATCTCTGCTCTGAATTACTGAATAGTCATAGATCTGATGATGTGGCAAGATCTGGGACTCTCCTGGTTTCCCTCCAGATCTGTGTGGCTGTTTGAATATAAAATGGTTTCCCACCAATTCTCTCAACCTGATCTGCTGTGGTTGCAGATGTTCAAAAAGTCACAAGCTGTCAGTCACCCTTGTCATACCTCGCGGTCATACTGGTGACTGTCACTGGTGCTGTCACTCGTCATTCAGACACGACTGTCTCTCGTCTGACTCGCGATACACCCTAGTACACTCAAGATACCCGAAGACAGGAAGGCTTTTTGTTGGCCAGAGTTGCTGTCTAGATGCTTAACCTCGATGGGATGGCATTCGGATACAAACTGTGCAGCCATGCATGTGCCTTATGCATTGGTGTATGACTTTGATGAATTGTCTCTTGTCATGGACCTGGAAGGAATGACGGGCAAATAGCTAGAGTGGCGGATCTCACTCACTCGGCTTTGCTGTTATGGAATTCGATGCCTGATGGCACAACTGGCAATCCTTTGCTCAGATGTTTTCCTTAAGACTGTAACAAACGCCGGCTTCTCATGGTACCGCGCCGGGTTTGTCCAGCTGGTGACACACGTGACAGAGATGACAAGTATGACAGGCTTCGCGTAAGATGACTGCTCGAGAGATGCAGACCTGCCAGAAAAGATATGGTCATTATCCGGTGACCAAGAAGTGATAAGAAGAAGATGACAGTGACCACTTTGCCACTGACGTGTCAATCAGAATGTGGTGAACGGTAACATTGTTAGAACTGGCATGGAATAATGACTTTCCATTGGCTAGATGAAGATTGCAGGGCTAGAACCCGTTACAGTTTGGGGAAATGTGACAGAGCATTGAGATATAAGTAAGCTCTGACTGTAGGTCAGGCTAGTGGACTCATTATTGTTTTGCTGCTCGCCAGCACTAGGAGGCGGTTCGTGTGCCAGTGCTAGACTGCGAAAACAGTTCTGCTCACAGTTTTGTACAATAATTCGTACTTTGTGGTTATTATACCGATTTTTTATGAATATATTTTACTGCTGTTTTTATTCTTTTTCAAAACAATAATGTCCTGCGCGGAGCGGCTTTTTATTTCAGTGTTAATTCGGAAGTAAAGACCCTTTGGCGAGAAGTCAGCAGTAGTTTGTGAGAGCGGATTCGGAAGTCAGGCGACTCCAGGGGCACCCAAGGTGCACTGGCGGACCCTTCTTCTTCCCTAAACTTGGTGGTACTTGCACGGAAAAAGGTCACCAGCGACGGCGGCAGCGGATCAGCACTGAATTTACTGGTTAATGAGCGGCTTTCTCCTATCCTGCGATATGCTCAGCCTCACCACCTTGTTCTACAGTGAATCCAGGGGCACCCACGGTGCACTGGCCTAACTGCGAACAGGTGTTCTTCAGTTAGAAGCTAATCAGCACGGCATCAGCTTGGGCGGCGGCAGCGACAAAGTGGATCAGCAGTGAATGACCACCTTGATGAGCTATTTTCCAGTGGTCCCTCCAGTTGACCACCTTGTCTGAAGTGAATCCAGGGACACCCCTGGTGTACTGGCCTAACTGAAAGGCAAGTGTGCGACCTGGGAGCTAATTAGCGGCGGCATCTGCCTGGGCTTACTAATTAAAAGCGGATCAGCAGTGAGTTGTTACCTTATGAGTGGACTTGCACCTTACGGTTTCTCTGGCAGTTCCACCCTGTCTGACGGCTAATCCAGGGACACCCCTGGTGTACTGGCCTAAGCCTGAAGCAGGAGCGAGCTTACCAGAGGATTAGCAGCGACATCAGCTCTGAAGGCGACAAGTGAGTGGTCTTCATACACACTATCTACTGGTTTGGCAGAGGTATCTGGTGGATTCAGACTTAATTTGAGTACTGGTTCAGCCTGGAGTGCTGTTGACTACTTGGGGACTCTCGGGCTCTTTATCATAATGTGTGCGAGAATTCTCTTATCTCTCCTACAGTACTTGTCAACCAGTGAGGCCCTCATATCACCAGTGACCTTCTGAATGAGCAGTGGTGCTGCGAATCCAGGGGTGCTCAGCACACTGGCTTAGTAGCTCCCAACTCTGCGTGGCGACTTTCACTCTTGCTTACTGGACTGTGGGTGAACTTCCATGCCAACTCCCGGACCCTTAATGAGCAGTGGTGCTGCGAATCCAGGGGTGCTCAGCACACTGGCTTAGCTCACACCACTGCATATTTGCGCCATTCCTGGTGCCTTGGTTGAAGAAGAGTTGTCTTTATAGTCTCTGTGCTCTTGATGAACGTTGGCTTAGCTAATCCAGGGGTGCTCAGCACACTGGCTCAGCTCTAAGCCCTTCTTGCACGAATATCCTGCATCTGCTGTTGATTCAGAGCGCTGAGACGTATTGCTGGACCTTTGGGCTTGCGCTGGCTGCACGCGTTTCGTCCTTCTGCTTGTTCAGAACGGCGTGAATCCAGGGGCACTCAGTAGTGCACTGGCCTAAACCAGCCTGAATTAAGCCTCCATCCTACATCTGCTGTTGATTCAGAGCGCTGAGACGTATTGCTGGACCTTTGGGCTTGCGCTGGCTACGCGCGTTTCGTCCTCCTTCTTGTTCAGAGCGGTGTGAATCCAGGGGCACTCAGTGCACTGGCCTAAACCGGCCTGAATCAAGCCTGCAGTCTGCTGGTGAATGAGCTTCGCGCCGAGGGAGGGGACACTTCCTCAGTCCCACTTGCTGAGCATTAACGCAGTACTTGACCACGGAGGGTGAGGCGGAGCCGAGCGCTGCCACTGTCCAGTCCAGAGAGCGTGAGGCACGGCGATTGGCACGGGAGAGGAGCAGTCAGGGGCTTGACACTGGCTATATGAGCACAGAGGGGTCGGCTCCAGAATCCAGCCCCTCCACACCGATATCAATAGCAGCAGCAAGAGCAGCAGCAGCAGCAGCACTCGCAGGAACAGCAGCAGCCTCAGCGCCCGCAGCCAATCAGTTCCTCTTTGCGTTTGACGGCGTAGACGAGATGGATCAGTATGACAGGGACAGTCATGCGCTTGACAAGGCTGATGTCAAACTCTGCTACACTGGTGGCAAGAACGAAAATAGGGCGCTCGTTATCAGGCGTTTCGTTGAAATGGTGGCAAAAGCACAGCGGGCGGCTCACGAGGCCAGGATACGCAGGCACATGAGGTCAGCGGCTTTTCATGCGCTCAGTCCGCAGGCGAAGAAGGCTTTCGTTGACTCCAAACCAGACTACATATCGTTGTGGGACAGCTTGCCTTCGTTCCTAGCAGGGGATGATCATTCTACCTCAGTCGCCTATGACTGGTGGTGCGCTGCATACCTGAAGGATGGCCTCATGGCCTCGCATGCGTGTCATGTCTTGAAGGATCTTACCACGAGGGACGCTTTTCAGGGCTCAGTGCGCTGCGCACAACCTCCTTTCCATGAGCTGGCGCCAGGAGCGACATGGGCAGTCTGCAAGAGGTTCGAGGAAGGCGATGCTGATGGCGAGCTGTCTGAAGAGTGGGAAAGCGAGGGAACCTCCACTAAGGGTCTCACGGGGACAGATGGCACGGAGGATTCTCACTATTGTTGGGCCTTGAGGGCTTTCGTTGCAGAGCTCGAGGCCAAGTTCCTAATGAAGCGCACCAAAGAGAAGGAGGACCTGTTGGTCGCCAAGTCACAGACCACTGAGCAGGATGGCCTCGCCTACGTGAAGAGCTGTCGCCGCAGGGAGGCAGCGCTCAACGCTGGCAAGATGGTGGAGGACTCCATCGTTAGGCAAGACGTCGAGGAGTGCATCAAGGGTCTTCGCATTAAGGAATACCGGGATCGCGTATGTATCCGAGCAGCTGCGAGTCAGTCATCCTGCCCCCAACAAGGTCACGTGGGAGGACTTGGAGGTCATCGTGGAGGTTCAGGAATCAGGATAAGCTGAAGAACGATGCGGAAGCGTGGGCTCTGACACTACAGCAGGATCTGGTTCGCAGGCTTACCTGTGTGTACTCTTGCTACGAAGCCAGGCAACTGGGGCTTGACCTGGCCGCACTGGTGTCCTCCATGAGGCGCTCCAGCTCTGCCCACAAGACTGCGGACAGACGCAGGAACCCCAAGAAGAAGGAGCCAGCACAGCCTGGTGGTGATGATGCTAGGAAGCCTCCGAGGGAGGTGAACAATGCGGAGCGGCAAAAGCCCACCTACGGCAGGGTCCCACCACCTGACGCTTCGAAGGAGTTCCAGTGCGACTACTGCTTCACGCGCTTGCCCCATCCTCCAGAGCGTTGCTACACTGGATGTCGTGAAGCCCGAGTGCCTCCTAACTTCCACAAGGACCGGCAGAACTCGAAGTGGCCTAACGAGGTCAAGAATGCCCAGATGCGTGTCTACACCATCGCTCACCGCTTCGAGAACCACAAGATGGGGATCACCACGAAGGAGTGGCTCAAGCTGCCGGAGGCCAAGCAGAAGCAACCGCAGCAGCAGCAGGTGGCAGCCAGCGTTGAGGTGAAGGAGAAGCTCGCTGCAGAACTGACAGGCTTGCAGACAGGAACACCTCCAAAGGGGGGCAAGGGCGCCGAGGCGCAGGCCCAGTCAGAGGACGGCGATGACGAGACTGAGTACAACTCAAACTTCAACCAGCAGGCGGAGTATGAGGAGGATGAACGGGATTGCCTCGCTGGTGAGGGGCTGGGAGACAGTGACGATGTTGGCGTCAGCCATGCACCAGAGCTCCAGGCCAGGGCCGCAGTCGCCCTGGGCAGCACTCAGAAGATGCAGGGCTTCAAGGTCAAGACGCCTGAGGAGTTCGACAAGGCTGCTCAGGTACCCAGAGCCGTCCCACCCAACGTCCTCAGCAGGAAATTCCACCTGCTGGCGTCCAACCTCCGCAGCTCCATGCGGACTTGCTCGCAGATCGCAGCAATCTTGATATCCCAGCGCGCCATCGACCTCCCAAAGGACATTGAGAACCTCCTGGCTCTGGAGGAGCTCATGGGGAACGAGCCGGAGAGTGCGATAGAGCAGCCCACTGAGGTCAACGAACACGAGCTTGAGGACATGCACGCCACAGTGGTGCAGGGGGTGGAAGAGGAAGCAGAAAGCGCAGAACGCCAGATGGACGAGGAGTTGCCGCTGGACGAGATGCCCGACGGCGTGGTCGACAGTGTCACCGCCCGGTGTGCAGCCGCGGCCTGCGTGAACGACCTGGGGGTGGTCGACTTCAGTGACCATGGACATGTCCGGGCCGGTACCATCAAGACCCGTGCCTACGACTCGTTGAGGGCGAAGATGAAGCAGCACCTGACCGACGAGCAGGCGTTGCTGATGACACAGGTCCAGCCCATCTGCAAGTTGCAGAATGCCACCCTGTATGAGGGCCTGGCGTTGGTGTCGTCTGGTGGTGAGCTTATGCTATATCGGGCAATCCTCATGGACACCGGCGCCAACTGCAACATCATTTCCATCGCGGTCGTGAGGCGGCTGGGCCTTACGGTGTACGAGGCCAGCACCGGCGCCAAGGTCACCAGGTGTGACAACAGCCCCACGAAGTTCACGCACTACTGCCACGTGGACGTCATACTGGCTGCGGGCACACCGCACATGACGCTTCACCGGCTACACGCCTTCGTGACCTTCGAGCCCGAGAACTCTTGGGACCTGCTAATAGGCACTGGGCCGCTGAAGAACTCCTTGATGATTGACATCAAGCTTGGGAGTGGCGTGGCCGTGTCGCATACGCCGACGATTCTGGGCATGGATGCTCAGGTGGTGCTTCCGTTGGTGGACATGACGCCACCCATGCGTCCCGACCTGCCCAGGCGAGTGGACCCGACGGTGTGTTTGATGTCGGAGATCTTTGGACAAGGAGTGGCGTGCGAATGGCTAAAGCACCCACCTCCGAGCATGAGGGGGGAGAGGGTCGCTGCTTCTGGTGAGCGCCCTGAGCACATCGACGACGGTGAGGTGTCGCCATTGACGTCACCAGTGCCTTCGCCAAGAGAGCTCGGCGAACGCCCACGACCTCGAATCAGCACACAAGCGGAGCTGCTGGCGCAGAATCGCCATTGGACATGTCCCCTCGACGACCGCCGGAGGAGTGCCCTGGAGCCACTGGCTCCTGCCGTACAGGCAACATCGGAGCGCTTGCTGGCACAGTTTTATGGTGACCCGAGCCCTTGGAAGGGTGGACGAGCAAGATGGTTCGTTGAGGACCGGGTCACCGGGATTCGTCCGTCTCTCAACGTCCCTCTCGATTACAACTGGGCGGATCAGAGGCTGTATCGGGACAGGAACAACATCGCGCGTCTCTGCCGCATCCTCCAGCGCCCCGCCCAGGACATGCCGACTCAACCTTCCCGAGATCATGTCTGCGTGGAGTTCACCCGGTGTCGTGAGCAGAAGTGGGTGACGATAGACCAGCTGATGTTTCCCAACCGACTGGCTGTGCGTGGATCAGAAGCTGCAGCACGACGAGGAGAAGGACCGTTGGATGTTCGACGGCAACTACACGACGTACATACCGTCCACTCCCAGCAAACACAGCGTCGTCATGTGTGCCAGGGAACAATAGCCCGGCCAAGCCATTCGATTGGCATATTGTATTTATGCATACTGGGGCAGTGAGATGGCAATGGGCTCGGAAGGGGACTCCCGAGCCATTGACTTCGTACTATGGGGAGCGAAAGCCTGGACTTGATTATAGCTGGCAGCATATTATCGTACACCCTTCTGGTGCGCTACGCCGCTGGGAGCGTAATAGGAGCGGCGGCTGGTTTCTAGAAGACGCCACTCAGTTGAAGGCGCCGGTAGCGCCATTCTCATTACCGATCAGCCGCGTTGGGATCGCGTACTGGAATCCGACGATTGTGATTGACGATGACGAATATCGTGGAATTCCCTACAAGGGGCGTAAGCCTATACACTCAGCGCCTACGAACAGTGAAGATTCGGGTACAGGCGCTGTGTCCTGGAGTAAGGAGAAGTTACCAGATTCTGATGACAATGATGACGCAGGTGTCACTAACAGTAAGGAGAAGCTACCAGGTTCGGATGACAAAGATGACGCGGGTGTCATATATGACATGGACACTGCCAGTCCGAAATGGGAGCCAGCTTCGCCTGAATATGATGACACCGAAGATGACGTCAGCGAGTTCGATGACTTGGTAGCTGACGATGCTGAAGAACAAGCTGAAGCTCGAAGGTTGAAGAGACTGGGACTGCAATTGATCATGGATGAGAAGGGTGAAGTTCACTGGGTACCAAAGGGCACCTCCCCGACCTCACCTGTTCAGCCCGATGATCAGCCTATTACCGAGCAGAAGTCTGAGGCCATATCTGAGGATGCCCCAGCCTCTGTGGTGGAAGCTGTTCATGTACCACCAAAGAAACCATATGGGTCGGATACTGGATTGACTTCAATGGTTGAGAATAAGGCTGGGGTGTCTGAAGAGACGAAGAGGCAATCTAGGAAATATCCGAGGTGTTGGACACATGATTATATCACTCATTTGAAATGCACCATGAGCAGTGACAGTGATGAAGAAGAAGTGCTGGACGTGGCTCCTCGTAGGAAGAAGGCAAAGATCAGCAAGGGACAATGAAATCAACTGTCTTGATTAGGATTGTCAAAATGCAGATTCTCTGATTAGGATTTGTATAGGTGGCAGATGATGATATGCCAGCCGACATGGGACAGATCGATTAGAGATATGAATTGCGCGCCTTGAAAGTATAAGACATGAATATTGCCCATTTGGAGGCTGTTCTAACTTGAAGTAACTATTTGGAGGAGCTGTTGCTCAACCTGTTAATTTACTGGTCAATCTTTCCTGCCATAAAGATATTGCAATTGCTTGAATTGTAGCCTTGTTCAACTGTTTATCTAGAACATTGCAATTTTGTACACTGCAAAATTGCCGACTAAGGACCTGTGCCCCAAGATTGAAGCAGATTTACCTCTGACTGACCCTTGAGCTCCGGCTCGGATACAGTCACGTGCTCAAGAAGTCTTCACTTGGAAGTGGTATTGCTCTGCGCCCTTTTTGCCCCCTGACTTTCACCCTGCATGCAAACAGGCGATTTTCCAAAACTGTTATGCTGCAAAATGGTCAGAAAGTGGGAAAAGAACCCGCCAGCAACTCAAATCTACCGGGATTAACAGCCAGATTGACCCGAACGGAGAGTGAAAAGTGGACCAGTGGTCAGATTGAGAAAAGAGGACCTCGGAGACAGTTTTAACGTAGACACAAAAATTCCAGACGTTTCTTGATAGTTTTTTGTCGTTTGGAACCTGGCCCCGAGACCTGGGTCCTCATAGATCGCTACATTTTAAATTGGGATGGCCAACCGGCACGGCAGAGCAAAATTAGACAAATTTGAGCCCATCAGACTACATAGAAGGAAACGGGAGCCCAGAAGGATAGTTTTCTATTTTTTTAATATTCTTTGAAGGAAAAAAATAGTCTCCAATACTGGGACCTGGCCAATTAGTCTGGATTGCTCCGGGATGGCCGCCAAGAAATTAGCCAAACTGCCGATCAACACTCAATTTTTGAAATTTGGCCACCAAAAACTGCATTGCACTCTGGAAAGCATATTTCTTTGTTCACCACGACTTCCACTGCTACGATGAAATGTTTTCTGAGTGTTCTGGGGGAATTTGCCCAAATTGGACAGATTTGACTTCCCCAACGGTCAGATTTACACTTTTCCACTCTTAATTTCAACATGATGCAAAACGCCAACACGGGACGCTCACCTCCAACGTCGCCTACGTCGACTCCCAGGCGTACAAGGGGACGACAGGCCAGCCAGCGCAGCACGAGAGGTGCTGCCGCCACCGGGACCACTGGCAAGGGAGCGAAGGGCACCTACAAGGCGCCCTCTCCGGGTCAGCCGCCACCGGCTGCGACAGCAGCAGGTGCGCCAAGCTTCCAGATTCCCAAGAAGAAGTCGACCCTGTCAGCTGATGCTACTGAGTTTAACAGCGTGACTCCTCTGGCTCTGGACTCTGGAACCGCTTGTGTGACACCTTCCCTGGAGGAGGCTGTAACGGTACCTAAACCGCGCCCTAATCCGCCCCTGCGTCATGCAAGAGCGGCGTCACCAAGGGTGCTGACTGTTGACACCCCGGGTGCAGGGCGAAACATGAGGGCGACTCCCCAGCGGTATGTCAACTTGACCTCTCCTTCCCTTGGCATCCTGCGATTGCCAGGAAGCCGCGACCTGAGCCCTCCAGCTCCGCGCCAGCGAAGCCCGCCTCGGACTCGAGACCGGACCCCGCCACCGCCGCGCTGCAGGAGCCCACCACGGACGCGCGACATGAGTCCTCGAGCTCCAAGACCGCGAAGTCCTTTGAACTCCTACAGGACTCCACACACTTGGTCTGGAGCTACGGTGATGACCTCCCCGCACGGCCAGCTGCCCACGCCATTCAGCGAGAACGCGCTTCAGGCTGAGTCCGCGGGAGCAGCCTCTGTGGGACAACCTCTACCGGCTGACCGACCACCTCGCGACCCGATCGCCGTGCGCGAAATGACCGAGGTCAAAATTGCAGCATGTGAGCAGGACATGCAGAATGAGGCGAATGAGCAGAAACCAGGACTTCGCCAATTTCCCTCCCGCTCTGATGTGGCCAACTGGCGAAAGCGCTATCTAGCAGCCGGGTGAGAATCTCGCCTGGACTCCGCGCCCTAACCAGGGGGGTATGGGGGCAGCGGGGAGGTCAGAAGACACGCACCAAAGCATTGCTGGCGAACTCATGGCACACTCAATGCATCCAACTCCCTCCTCAACAAGCAACGGGGAGGTGGGGGCAGCGGGGAGGACAGGTGGCTCCGGCTTGACAGGTGGCCCACGCCACATAAGCATAGCATGTTCTGGGCATTCGCTGACCTCCCCGATTACCGATACCGTTACGGAACCTAAGGTGA